>JAZGTJ010000840.1:4969-76095 GCA_036877575.1 Botia almorhae | reverse complement strand
GGACAGTATTCCGGCTGCCTCTGTAACAATTCTATGAACAAGACCATTTAAAAGTCACACCTGTTAATTCACAGTGACTGTGTGAACGCGGGCAGCGTGTGATATATGTCTTCTGCATACTCTCTATTTTTTTCTCCCGCAAACATTTGCCAAGCCACTCTCTCTATGCGACTCCCCCTTTCTCCATCCGGAGGGAGGAAAGGAGGGGGTGTTATCCAGCCTGGCAGCCCAGAGCACCCTTTTTGAAGCTGCTCTGAAGAGTATGGTCTAGGTAATCTCTGCTCGGCTGAAAGCCGTTTACAGAGAGAAGGAGAAAGAGGAAGAGGTTATACTGGGGAGAGAGGATGCAATGGAGAGTGACAGAGAGAGAGAGAGAGAGAGAGAGGCGAGGGATATGAAAGAAAACGGAGAGAAAACAGAAACCAGGCGGAGGATGATGGGCCAGGGGGATTTTGTTGCTGTTTTGGGGTCAGATTAGGAATGGGGTCTTGCTTTTGTCACTTGAAGAGAAAAGGAGCGGGAGAGAGAGACACACATGAGAAGCAGATATGGATGGAACGCAATAACAGCAGAAAGACCAGAAAGAGAGGCTTGCAGTGTTGTGATGTACATCATAAGTTATTGTTCAAAGTTTGTGATCAGAAATCCAAGCTGTTGAAATACGTTCACAAACCCAAATGCATACAGTACACAATACATACAAAAGCATGCAAGGACAAGCTCATAAGAACAGCCAAACATACTGTCATTGTTTGCTCAGCCTTATTTTATTCTGAACCCATGCAAATTATTGGAGAATAATTCATACAATGACAGCTTATAGCTACCACGACAGCTAAGCTTGCTTCAGTCAAGCTATAAAAGTATTCCATATGACTCGTGCACCATACTCATGTCTTCTGAAAGTATATGAAGCTTTTGTTGGGGAACAGACCAAAATGTAAGTCATTAATCACTGTAGCTCTTAAATCAAATACAGTGCCTGTGGTTTGGTTACAAGACAACTGAGAACCAATGACATTTAATGTTATTGAGGTCCAGCCTGCATCATACAGTAGGCGGCATATTTGATTTGAGAGCTTGCAGTGTAGGAGAAGACTATCAGAAATAATGATAATATTTCGATTTCACAAAGCTATCTCATAAGACTCCGAATATAGAGCCAAGTAATTATTTTTATGATGCGTATTGTGAAAGATCAGTTAAGATTCTTTTAAAGTCGTTAATTTCTGTGTTCCGTGTGTGAAAAATAAACAGCGAACAGGCTTGAAAGGATACGATGGTGTTTGTATATAAAGAGAAAATTTCACATTTTTGGAGTGAACTATTCTTTTAATGTATTCCACCCAAAAATCATTAAAACAGCAAACAAAGCTAGAAGAAAAACAACGTTTGTATTGCAATGCAAAACACAGCGGTGCTCATTATTTGCCTGGTGGTGTTGCTGCAATAAACAATAATGCATAAACTGCCGGGTTAAATGAGGTATCTAGTTCACCCCGGCGATGTCACGTGACCAAATAGCGGCGCGTGCTCTCCCGGTTTTCCCCGTTCGCGTGTCGAACTTTTAAAACTACCAGCCTCGTCCCACGTGTTTTTATTCTCATCACATGTTCCCCTCCCTCACCAGTCCAATTCCGCCGTTCGCTTTATTCTCGTTGCTCTATGTTTCAGTTTCTTTTCTCGTGTTTCTGTGTGTGCCGGCTTCGTCACCCCTCCCTTCTCTTAACTGTGCTTTCACAGCTGACTGTATTCTCCCTCTCTTGCATTCCCGTGCAGGTTCATCGGACAGAGTGACTTGCCACGCTCCGACTGCCCCCTTCTCCCCACAGTGAGTATTGTCATGCTAATTTGGCTGATCGTCGCTGTGTAGAGAATCGCGCCGTTTGCTTTTTCCGCCTTCTGCCGCTTATCTGTTTCGGAAAGGGACGGTCGAAGATGTAATGCGTGAGAGCAAAGAGTAAAGAAATGGTGTAGAAAGAGAGAGCGGGATTGGAAGCATTGGTGTTTGAAGATTGCTGGAGTTTTGAGAGTTGAGCTTTGTGAGACTGACAAAATGTAGGCGCGTATTGTGACCGAGGTTTTGGAAGTTGTAGTAGGTATACCGAACAACGGTGCTAAAGGAGGCACAATGTATAGAAATATTTGCAATTTTATGCGGCTGATAGTATATTAAAGCGGGTTTGTTTACATATTAGGTTTAATCAGAACTCATCACCTGGTATTACTATTGATGTATACATTTGCAGCGTTCTGTATGGTGTGTATGTATGTATGTATGTATGTATGTGTGTCTATGTTGCTTCGCATGTGAGCAAGTTAAAGAAGTGCTTTACGGTTTCTTTCTCCTGCTCATACTATTTGTTTCAGTGCTGCTTGATTGTAATATTCTTTTGACCTTAAAATGCTTTAGCTCATTTGAATTATATCCTTCAATTTATGTTGCAAAAGTCCAAGATTCTATTAGAGAGCAAAGCTCCAGGCATTCACTTTTATACACACGCGAATGTTTTTTTTCCTCCTTTTTCATTCGAGTTTTCACATACCTTAATATTTTTATAATTTAGTATACCTTGAAATTACAAATCCTTGCCCCATGACAAAATACCTTTATCTCTTAACTGGCAATTTAGGACAGCATATTTTAGACTAGGCCTGCAGGTGATAAACACAGGGGTGGTGAATTAATGGCAGCCTTTTTTGACATGGGTTGAAAGCAAAGAGAACATGTTTGATTGGTGTAAATAATATATAGAGTATATGTAATTTTTGTCTGTGTGTGTGTGTATTATATATGTATATTTGTGTGTTGTCCTTGAAACGCTGCCGGATAAACATTCTGTTATCTTTGCTAACTGTAATGTTACAAATATTATGGGATATTAATATTAATGTAATATAATACTATTGAATGAATGCACCGTGCGGCGTTTGATAAACAGCAATTGGGCTGTCTGAGAAAATATGAATGGCTAACGTCGCAAAACCCACCAAAAGAAAGTTTGACTGCAATTTGCTGAGTAGAGAAAACGACTATCTGACTTCAAGCAGGCTGCTTTAATTCCTTAAAAGAAGAAAAGTGTCTCTTTTCATAAACAAACCGCCTGCAAATAGTGACCCTCTATTGATTTGATGCGTACAGTAGAACAAAGATATATGTGTGAGGCTTATAATTTATCTTTGCTTTTCTGCAGTCGGAGCGTGTGGCATAGCTTGCCAATGTCAGCAAACCTAACATTACTTACTCCTCAACAAATTTGTTAGTCATCGCTCAGAGCTAGTCTCTTGCGCATGACTTAGATGGCCATTGAGATGTGGTGTACTCAAGGGGAAAAGAACACACTCGGGCCCAAAGCTCAGCTCTGATGACACTGTGAGGAAGATGACTGGAAAGGTGAAATTCTCCTCAAACCGAAAGTCACAGGGCTTGCAAGCCGAATTTGGACAAGAGATGTTCCGCTGGTTAATCTGTACAGACAAAACATCGTTTCTGGAGGCGATCCCTCACTTAAAGATCCCCAAGGCTCCGTGATAGCATCGCAGACGTTTAATCGTGAGACAAACTAGTAACCTACTCTGGTCATGTATTTCGCCTAGAGCTTTTCTGAGCGCTGTGCAGTCAGACACAGACGCATCCAAGCTGAAGTCTAGCTGCGTGTCATGGGCTGGGCTGTTTCAGATCGAATATCTCGAGCTGCTTTTGAGGTTCTGAGGTCAGGTAAAGTTTTTCGTTATTGTAAAACGAATCAGATATACAGTTGGTAGTGTTGCAGCTTTTTTTACTATAGGTTAACACGTTTGATCTTCTATGGGAATGTTTCTTGAAAAGGGCAGATTTTTATCCTGCCCTATTTGCCACTCTTTGCACCAGTACACTACAGAGAGGACCAGACATGTTGCAAGCTGGATTCAAAGTAGGGTCACCTACATAAGCGCTTTAGCTTAAAGTGTGAGTGCATGCTTTGACTATCGTACCAAACCAGCTTCTGTTACCTCTGTATTGATAACTTAAAAGGCCACAAATAAACAGCCTCAGGTGTCTCAGGGCTGTTAAAACACTCAATAAGTCTTGATTAATCTCTCGATCTCTCTTTTTTTTTAGTTGACACTTAAATGCATTATGTTCCTTTTAAGAGAAGAAAACAACATAATGTATGTGCATATATTAAAGACGCAGAGTACCGGTAGATTTCTGCAACAGTGCTCACACAGGTTTCTCCAAGCTTGCAATAATTAAAAATTGTAACGACTTATTTACATGCGTAACAGATGTTTTTGCCATTGTCACCTGATGGTCTTAATAATGTTTGTACAAAAATGTGATATTTAATACTTGTTGAGCTTTAATGATTATTAAGTTGTGCTATATAAAGAGTGAATAAAAATGTACTTCTACTGTTAATATCAAATTCGGTGTTAATAACATTTTATAGCATTTTATTAAACTTTAGTTATCTTCATGTCGTGTTGTTTAAACTATGCTGAATGGCAGCATATTGTTGTTAAGATTGAAATTTGTAAAATGATTTTGTACCACTGTACAGTAGTACAGCAGCTTTTACAATAGCTGTAGAATAGCTTTTGCAAAATATGAGCAAAACAAATGCCCTAGATTTACTTACAACAGCACACGAGATTCTGTTTGTGTGCATTCTGCCATATGCAAGAAGAGTCAGCACGTGCCTCATTAAAAATCCAGCATCTCTCGAACCCCAGTATTGGGGCATTTCTGCTGTGAGACAGTGTCAAGTGTTTTTTTTTAGCCTCTGTCACAGTTTTTGCCCTGTGTAATGTAGTTTTGATATAGAGACTAGATCAAATACTCTGTGATCTTTCACGGTTAAATTATTTAAGGTCCCGAGATTTTTAAATTTAATATCGTGCACATCGATA
Source organism: Botia almorhae (assembly GCA_036877575.1). Lineage (NCBI taxonomy): Eukaryota > Metazoa > Chordata > Actinopteri > Cypriniformes > Botiidae > Botia > Botia almorhae. Next base: position 71,202 of record JAZGTJ010000840.1, on the reverse strand, counting down.
GCTCGCCTTCTCTTTCTGGGGATTAGACTCACTCCTCAATAAGATATGATGTGGGTCTTGTTTTTACATTGTGTCATGTTGCACTTTTCGCTGCTCATTTGGAATGTGACTACTTGTTCATTTTCCTTATTTATCAGGCCTGACGGCTTACCTTTGAGACAGATCGATGCTGTCAGTCACTATAAATGAGAACCACTCCGCCAATTATAGATGATTAAGTTAGTCTCTGCCAGTCAGAATGCTAAAATCCCAGGTGTTTGCAAACGAATCGTCTGCTAGTGAATTTGCTTTGAATACTTGAAAAGAACTTCAAGGGTGGCGTTATTCATCACGATGGTCAAAAAAAATGAACCGCGCGAGCGCAACGATAGTCGTTCGTCTGTACCACACAAACGCATGGCAGAACATATGGAGGTTTTATACAGTAAAGTTAAATAAATCAGCGAGACAACATGTCTGTTCCATTTCATTAGATTCACAAATTTGTATGACGTGCTCAACATATGTGATAAAATAGAAAAATAAATGGTACCTTTCACATACGTGACACTGATCACATATTATGTAGCAAGACGCCAGATAGGGAACATTTAACCTGGACAGTTTTTGCTCTGTGCTCTTGATGAATAAATGCTGTTTAGTTTGTTTCTTATTTCCAAGTCTTTTGGAACATAGAACGGACGCATGCATGAGTACTAAATTGAGGGGAACCACATTACTTGGTCACCTGATCCAAAACAAAACCTGCTAATAACAAAGAAAATAAGAAAATGTGCTAGCTGAATGAAGGAATTAAGAAAACTGTTTGGCATTTTTTTTGTTTAAAATACATATTTTGTCTTTATGGTTTCAATGTTTTTGTTTTGGTGGTTTAATGGTTAAAATAAGTTCTTGAGGAAAAAAAATCAAACCGTTAGACACCCTAGATAAACTTCTAACTTGTAATGACAACTTTCCCACTGAGGTTGTGTGAAACTGTTTGAAGAGATGCAAGTTGCAACAGATGTTTTCCTTAGTAGACGGCTTGTATGTGTCTGATTTGACTAGCTTGCGTAACTTACATTGAAGTCAGACTATCCTTTTCACAGTTTGACAAGCCATGTGTTATTTTTTTAGTTCTTGGTGAGAGTAATTTTAGGTCCTGAAATTGTTAACAATCATAACCACAACAATTTGCCGCAAATGACAAAGACTTGGTTTTCTTTGTCTTTATCGATTTATAAATAATGTATGAAACAAAGGTCAATTAGGCAATAATATCCCATTTGAGTCATTTTCTCTATATCCTTTCATATTACAACTGAAATGAGCCACAGTTGCAGTAGAGTTGACACTTGTCAGAGCTGCAGCTGAGCGCCACTTTGTTCTATCATTCTGGCTGTGTGTGAATGTGTGTGTGTGTGTGCGTGTGTCTCATTAAATGTGGATGGTGAACTTGCTGCAGATTGCCTGGAGATTGCCGCTCTCTCTGTGTAGCAGAGAAGCCCCCGTCCGTAGATGAGGTGCGATTGACATTTCTCACTGGCCCTCCACGGGGTGTCTGTAAGGATCTTGAACCCATTCAGACTGGCTCCGAAATCAAATCACTGCCAGTGCCCCATCACCAGTCTCAATAGCCACATCAATTATTTAGCGCAGACTCGAGTGATCCAAAAGGTTGGGGGAATTTGATTTTGCTGGTACCTCTGGCTAGATGGACCTTTGACATCGGTCTGTGCAAAGTCATGAGCAATGATAATGTACCAAAGGTTAGTCACCTTATGCTTTACTAAAGTACTCATCAAAACGTTTTCATGTTATATCGACATGATCAATACATTTAGATTTACTTGTTCCTAAACCATAAAGCTGAGTTTGCTTTAGACTCAAATGGCGCCCAAATATTCTCCATTTCATACAGTACAGCATATCTTCCGTGGATGATGAATTTTCCACTAGGAAGAATGTCCTCGATTCCTTCAGTTGGTAATGTTTTCGAGGTAGCTTGGGGTTATCTGAGCTAATTAAAGTTTGATTTGATCAAAGCACACTCTTTTTTCAGTTTGAATTTTAATTAGGCAATGGGTCACTAGTCCCTGGTCCATTGCAAGGACATCTGCCGAGTTTCTAACGCAATCTGAAAGTCTTAAATTCAATTTAGGGGATTTAATGGACAACATCGGCTTTTGGACAGTGTGGGATAACCATCTCGTCTGCAGGGTTCCCATCTCTCACTGCCGACTGGACAAAGGGGCGGCGGTCTCACGAGACAGCCTGTGCCAAGCCGCGGCACCGCTTCGGGCAATGTCACCACGGCAACTCTCGCTCCCTTTGGCCCATTACCGCAGACAATTGAAGCCGCTATCAGTGCCATGACAGAGAAAAGGCGTTAAACACTGGCAGTCAGATTCGACAGCTTATTTGTCCCATAGCTATCTGCCAACACCGCATAGCTCTGCCGACATATGCAGAGTGCCTTTTCATAATGATAAAAATCTTTGAGCCGACACGCAGGATAGATATCTACAGAGAAAAAGATACATAAAAACGAAGACCCCTGCTTAAAACCCCCCTTTTCCCAGCTTCTCAGAGATGGGAGTGAATTCCGTGGCAGCAGAATCAATTTGCAGCTTGGGGCACGTTTGTGGGAGTATTGCTTTTTGTGTGATATGATCTTTGCTTTACATTTCCGGAGGTCAGCGCAGACACAGAAACAAGGTCATGCGAGACTTGATCGACAGTTTCTCTGTCTGCGGAGGCGAAACAATTACCCACTTGGGGATGGCGGGGATATTAAACCGCTGGGCTTTAAACATCAGAAAGGAATCTCCTATTGGATTTAAAGCCGTTCCAGATCTGAGACCCCGTGTCCGTTGATTAATAGCTTTCCTCGTTTCGGCTGCCCCAGGTATTTATGCATGTTCTGATAACTGAAAAGTGAGGGTCAATTTAGGGCCAGGCCATCACACTGCTCTTTAGAACGCAAAGAGTGGGATGATGTATTTGTTGCTCACCTTAATGGTAGAGAGTAAAAGCCTTTCTCTTTATCATCATGGTAATGTAAAGGAATTTGTGCCGATGTCCTTCAGTAAGAACACAAGGTTCCTTGTTGGTATACAGACACAGCTTGTGTCTTTCTTTGGAGAATTTAGTTCTCACCCTGTGTTATTCTGAAGTACCGTGGCTCCGTTTCATTTTGAAGCCGTTGTCTGCGGTGGCCCGACCCAATCTGTTTACAAAGTCAGATCTTTGCTGGGAAAACTTTGATCAAAGAGTTGTACTGCTATGCCATGTGGATGGACGGAGCTCACGGATCTCTAGCCAGGCTGTCGTCCACATGGGGAAACGGTGCAGGGCTGGGGCATGTGGCCAAAGCCATTATGATTAATATATGCATCAACAATTTGCAACTATTAGATTATGCTTACTATTTTTTACCCTTTAGTAGAAGGTCAATGTATACCCCAGCCCATTTCAAATGGTCCCTAATTATACAAGAGGGTGGGTCCAAAGCCTTTCATTTGTCATTTCACAGTTGTGTAGGAGACAGGAAGGGGCCTCAGAGCTTAGCAAACTGCCCTAAAGCCTTCATAGGCCTCAAGTCATCAAAAACAACTGGGTCCCCTAAATAATTTAGACACACGTGCACTTGTCCTTAGTTAACGTAGCTATCCTTCTGTTGGGTAAACGTCAATGAATCTGCTCTTCCTCCTCTCACAACCTGTTAACCAACCAGCATATGCATGGAAAATGGACTGGTGAACCAGTTTCATCAGAAATACTATGCTGCTAGTATTTTTGTTGAAACTGGTTGACTAACCTTGTTGGTTAGGCTAATTTAAAAACCTGGTGGAGACACCAGCATACTAGCCTCCTATGCTAGTGACCAGATTCAAAAACACAATGTACAGTACATTGGTGACCAGCAATGCTTTCCAGCAGAGTATGCCGAATGACAGTGAGGAAATATTGTCCCATAATGCTTAGGTTTATGTGCATGTGCATATTTTTAATTTCCTTCTTCGCCAGAGACATTGCAGGGGACTTACAGTGGAAGTGTTGTTAAATCTTATTGCAGGCTTCAAGGCTCCATGCAAGAATGCCTCGATACTGCTTTTAAGAGTCCGCACAGCTATAGCGGAAGACTAGTGGACCTCTCCAATTTTCCTCTTACCATTATTACGTGATTTTAATGTATTTTATTCCATTTAATTATCCAAGTTCATTCAGTTAAGAAAAATGGAAGGAAAAGAGAACAAATTTCAAGGTCCTTTAACCTCAAGGAGGCAGAGACCTCCCCAAATAAGCCCTTTCCTCGTGCACACAGTATCCCATTAGCTGCAGACAGAAGCATCCTGCATGGACTGCTGCAGAAATGAAGGAAGGAATGGTAGACTGGTAGATTTGAATATCTCACCATTAAAATGCACAAAGCTGTAGCATTTCTGCAGGGGAGGCTTTGAAATCCCTCCACCTTCCAGTCTTTTAATGCAATGTGTGCGTTCTGTGTGTGGGCCCTGAGGGCTTGTGTCTCCGAAAGGGGGTGTTGCACGTTTCTATAGACATCACACGCGTGCACACGCCCTTTCAAACTCGTAAGCACAACAGACCAAATATTAACTGTGAAATTGCTTTTTCTTTTCCTGTTTTACCTTTCAGGCTCTAACCTTGAAACAGAGGTCGCTTTAAATATATAACTACTTATGGGGTTATAGACGCCCTCCTTCAGCGTTCGCGTGAGGGAAAGTTCTAGTATTCCGAGTTGAAGATCAAGGCCTCTGCATAATATAGCTCACGAAAAGGGAATTCCATATTCATCTCTCAGCCCTTTATATAGCTGCTCAGGATATACCATAGGTCCTTAAATATGTATGTCTGTCAGTCTCTCTGTTTGTCTGCTGGCTACCTGGTTTAAATTCAAGCATCTGTGATGTCTGAATACAGACAGTGATGTCTGTCATGTTGGGTACTGATGCTTGTAGACTAACACTGAGACGAGATGTTGTAGACTAACACAGATTTTGTGGTATGTGTTCCCTGGGGCTCAATATACGAGCAACATTTTCAGCCCCTGATTAATTTGATGCTATGCTATGTATTTTGTAATTCGAATTCTAAAACAATACAAATTCCGAGGTGCATACAGGTTCCTTGGAGAGGTCTTTGGGGGTCAATAAAGGAAAAGTAGGATTTCCATTTCAAACTGGAGCTGGGCTGTTAAATTCATACATTTATGTAAGGCGAGGAATAAAAATGTCACGATAATGAAATGATTTTACAGGAAGAAATCACATCTTTCACCCGTTGCAGACAGATGAAGTGCAATATGAGATATAGTAAAACCAGTGGCTAAATGTAATAGTATGACCTCTGGCTAGAACCGAGACAGTCCATATGGGCCAATTTGAAAGGATCACAATGTCCAAGCACATGAATTTATTATAAAATACCCATCATAAAAGGGGAGTGACACTCTCTTTTATTTCACTGAATCACTCTGAATAGCAAGGGCACACAGTTACACATGCACAGAACACGGGCTGCTAGGCTTTTATCTTCATGTGGCCAAAATGAACCCTCACTTTCTTTCAATGCAAATGTTCTCTTCAATGATTTTGTAGGTTTTTAGGTTGTTTTGTGATGAGAACCTTTCTCTAGCACTTGGTGAGACCTGATGGATTAAAGAGGTGAAAGTCTGTCCGTCACAATGCCCTGTACATTCGCAATCTGTTTGTCACATGCTACAGTGGCATGGTAAAGACCCTATTAAATCAAAATTGAGAGTTTGTGCATGCAGTCCATGCATGTTAGCTATAAGGCTAGCTACTGTATATGTTTATGCACTCCAAAACATTGACACAATTCACATTCTGGCAGATTTTAGCCATTTAAAATTGATGGTCTTTTTGTTGGGGGAAAACACTGTAAATATTGATTACTCTTGTTGCACTACACAGATTATTGTGTAATAAAATGCTGTCCGTGATACTACCTTATGCCAATGATTATAGCAAGTAGCAAATTACATTCATGCATTTCCATGCATTTTCAGTTGTGTTTCATGCAGATGATGCATCAAACCGCCTACTTCAATAGGAAATAGGTCAACAGTAGAGAAATCATACATATTTGTATAGGATCTTTAAAGTTTGCTGATATTTCTACATAAACTTTTTGAGAAAAGTTTAATTTTCCATTAGCAAACAAGTTTTGCTCTTTGTAAGAGAGATTGTGGTGATGCAGTTGTTATTATTAGCTCTTATATAATTTCATTAAATATGTTCTCATTAGCTGTGCTTATACACTTAATGTCTGATGCCAATTGCATTGCTTCATTTTGTGCGAAACCTTTTTCCAAACCTTTACGCACAAATAAATACGGTAACATACAGTAACTCCACAGCTGCCTTTGAAGTGAAACAGTCGTCGTCTTAACTGTAGAGGATGATGACAACAATTCCCTTTGATAGAATATACCTGGGTGTTTCTCACTCAGAGAGTATGTGGGCTCTGTGATCTTCTGCAAAGTTTTGTTGTTGCTTCAGGGACGGAAGTCGGTTCTGCTCCAGAAGTTTGTTGTGGGACGAAAATTAGTCAGCTGAGTGGTGGAGAGATTGATGTGCTTTATGTTTTCGGGAAGGGTGGTTGGACTTCATTGCGTTCAAGTGGGCTCACAATATGTCTCGTATATTGCATGCTGTGCAGTATGACAAGTTGTCAGGCAGAGATACTTGTGATGTTGCTATACTTTAAGGAGTTTAAAGGCATGTGCCGTCAGGCTAGCGCTATACTGATAGAAAACTAATTGCCCGGTAAGACCTAAACAGGCACTTCATGAAGTAGCTGAAATGTGACCAAATTGCCCGCAAGCAACGAAACAGAAATTTAAACAAAGTGCCCAATGAGAACTAAAGTGTATCTTTTTATAAGGTAGCCAAAAGCTATCCTTTAGTTTTGTTTTTTGTGATAACATTAATCTCTGCCTAGAAATTAATTGAATTTGTACCATTAAATGTATAAATGTTCTTCATACTGTACTTATATGCTATATATATATATATATATATATCAGTCTGTTGAAATTGAGTTTGTTCATTCAGTTCGCATTGCTGTAAAGACCACACAGGTATGATGTGCTTAACATGCTTGATTGTGTAGAGAAACAGAGTTTTGTAAAGCTTAAGTATCTCACACACCATATTTTAATGTCTTTGTCAGATTATGCGATGATAAGACGGGGCAGATCTTTATTTTCAGTTCAGGCAGACTGATGACAGTACACTATTCATAGGAAAGGTACTGATCCCTCCACGCCAGCTCTCTCGTCTTCTCTCTGTTCTCCGCATCGAAGGTTTCGACGGCACCGTACCTTTCATGTCATTCTGCGGGTCATGTTTTTTTATCAAGCGTAGCTGTGAGTGACTTGTAAAGAGGCTCGGCCCCCTTACAGCACAGCATCTGTCATGCCTGCACTTGGTTTTTTTGCTGCCTCACAGATAGAAGGTCTCTTACAGTTGTTAAATAGGGGAAACTTTTAAACGAGGCACTTAGACAACAAAGGCTTTTCTTTATGAGTTGTACGGCAGCCCCCACCCGTTCCCCCTTTTACTTTCTCGTTTCATCACTGTAAGACTGTATTTTTTCATTTCGTGGGATATTCATCGGAGACTCTGCAGACTGCACAAGCAACATGAGTTAATGTTTGAGGGACATCCGCGCCAATGGTCTATAATAAGGGGCCTCGATAAGCCAAGGGTTTCCAAGGATATGAGCTCTTTAAACAAGCCCTCACTGTACTGTGAGATTACATAGTTAAATATTATCAGCAGGGCCATCCATCTTTGCACATTGTATCACTTAAACTACAATATCTGACCTTCAGCGCCAACTTGTAATAGAAAAGACTGCAGAGTTTCCCTGGAGTTTGACTTATGCTGGGTTTGCTGGAACACAATTCAGCATGTCGACTTCCTCTTTTCTCTTCATCTTTCTGTTTTTCACTGCATTTTCTTTATTTCCTTTTCTTTTTTCTCTGTGATATCTCAGTTGTTTCTCCTAGACAGCGGTGCAAGTAATTTGGTCTCCTCCATTTTTCTCAATATTAACTCAGACAAGACCAGATTATCAGACCTATGCTAGCCACATTCATTTCATAGCTATGTACACTTTCTGTATGTCAACGATTGTCTCCTTACTGTTTTAATTTCTCCTAAATAATGTAGTGAAGAGACACATATAAGGTACAGTTACTCTCCTGCTCTCCCCTCCTCTCTTTCCCCTTTTCTTCCACCTCTCTCCCTTCCTGTCCTCCCTTTTCCTCTCTGCTCTCCTGTCTTCTCTACTCTTCTATTCCTCATTCTTCTCCTCCCTCCTTACTCTCCTTTCCTCTCCTTTCCTCTCTCCTCTCCATATGGCTCTTTTCCCTAACAGCATGTATTCTATTTTAAGAGCGTGCTGAGATACGATGCCTCACCATTTAAAGAGTGGGCTTTATCATATTTGTGAAGTTTGCTGGAGTCTAAACAGGAGATGGTTATACTCCAGAGACTTACAAGCACTCATTTTCTCGTTTGAGCTGACTCCAATAAATCATTTGACACTGGATCTTAAAAAAAAGATCTGTGCATCAAATCTGAATCCACCACAACAAAAGCTTTCGTTGCCTTTCAATGAGATACAGCAGCTTTGGGTGTTAGTATGGAGGCAGGCGATGGGAATTCCTCAGGGCATGGTGTGAATGCAGGCTGGGAAAAAGATTCAGCCCTTCCCTGTAGGATAATTGCTCCGCTCCCAGATGAGCTGTGCTGAATTGCTGTGCACACGGTGTTGGAGGCAGCTGTAATTTCGTCTGAAATTTCACATTTTGTTTGAGTCCCGCTGTGGGTGCAGATGTCCTGCTGGGGACTCAACCGAACCTTCCGTAAGACTAAACTTTGGCCCCTCGCTCTCTTGTGATGGCTTATGACCAGGGGCGAGTCTACGATTTCAGCCTCAGGGTGGGCTGGGGCTTAGTGCCTAACTTGAATATGAGGTGTTGTGACTGTAAGATGTCGTAAGTTCAGGGCTGGCTTTTTTTAATGCAACAATTTAAATTGCAACCGTGTGTCAGTAGATGTATAATACCAATGGTGTTATATTCTGGGTGCAGTACGGCAGGATTGTACTGGAAGGCAAACCGGGCGTATGAGCGATAGCACACACCCGGGAGCCATGTGTGGGGGCAGTGCCTCATGCTGTTCTTTAGCATTACCACTCTCACCTTATGCCTCGGCCTGCCACTGACTAGAGGGAAGAAAAATGCTTAATGTGAAATTTACAGTTCAGAAAGCTGGTTAGGAGAGGATTCAGCATAAGATATTATACTCTTAACGGCTGTTTCCAGTAAATTTGAGAAGAGATCACATTATCATACGCTCTGTTCCAAAAACAAGTGAGCTGCCTATAGAAGCAGCATTTTAATGCATCATAGGAGCTTTCCTGATGTGAAGGCAGGCATTTTGCTGCCTCCCAAAGTGCCTTGTTTTAGCCAAATATAAAGACAATCCCAGAATCCATTGCAACAATCGTGCGCTTATTTGAAAAACGTTATTAATGAAAATATTATTTATAATTAAAAATACAATAATATTTGTGCCGTGTGTTTTCGTGCTTATTAGAGTGCAGCACTGTTATCCATGGAAAGCTATTTGTGTGGTTAAGTTGTTGCTAATGGAGAGTGATTCAAACCAGTAACTTCCATGGCAGTTATGATCCTGCCTTAGAAAGCAGCTGCCTATGTAGGCGGCTCACGTGATATTAGAACAGCTACAGATATTTAAGGGTGCTGACAGCAACAGGAGTTAATTGCAGGTTTTTAGGGGGGCTGAGATAAAAGACAGGGAGGTGTAGTCTTGCTTATGCGTGACATCTAGAAACACTTTGTTGAAGCAGAAGCCCAAAATGCTTTTTATATTACAGTAACACTGCTTTCATACATGCACGGTGCTGGCTTTAGGGTTATACAGCATGCGTAATATTCATTTCCCTTCAAGCACTCTGGCTCAACCATTATTCATTGAAGTTCTGACCTTACGAAATCTCCTTTGAGATTGGACCGAGCATGTTACGCCGTTAAAGGAAATTCAAAATACTTTGTTGTTTCTCTCTTCTGTTTCCCAACTGACATTTAAAATGGGCTTTTTGATTGAGTGTGGTGTTTTAACTTGAAGGTTTAAGTGTTTGCTAACATATCCTGCAGCGTCAACACTAGCATCCCTGGCTTAGTCTCATTAGCATAGTGAAGCGTTGCCTAGAGAGAGAGGTGTTTCTGCCAGAGCTGTGCGGTGAATTGTATTTGCCCTCTCTTGGTAGATGGAAGGGGGGAAACCCAATCTCAATTCCACCCATGAGTCATGAATTCAGCAGTGATGTTTGAATATGGCTTGCATTCAGGGCCTGGCTGGAACAGAATGTAGTTGGATGGAATTGACTTTGAATACAGATAAAACACTTGATTAGCAAGTCTACAACAGGCCTCGTAATTAGAACCAACTGGTTACGTCCGGCCTTTTGCGTCCCTGTAGTTAACAGAGCTATAAGCGAAAAGGACATGACATTGGGAGGCAAAACTAACTCTATTTGGGGAAAATTAATGTTGGAAAAGATTCATCTGCCCTTTAGGTATGTCGTTATTATTGTAGCACCCTTTGAAAGCAAATCACAAAGGTCTGTATGGGAACATTTTTTTCGGTCCCGTCAAAGGCAGGGCTCATCCCCTTCTGGTGGTACAGTGAGTGTAGACGAAGGTAAAATTGCCTGGAAATTGAGGCAGAGGGAAACCTAATGAGGTAGCCGGGGAATGTTGGGAGCCTTTCTTTCTTTGGTGTGCTCTTTAATATGTTTCAGTAGAGCTTACAAACTTGCGAAATGTTTTGCTCATGTAACCGAGTGACTTGACTTTTTTCATCTTTTATGAATTTAGCATTTAGCAGAGCTAAAGTTTTTTGGGGGCTCTCATTAGCTCACTAGTGCATAACCGCTGCTCATGTTATACGTCTAATGCTATACATGTTTTTGAGCGGGAGAGAAAACTGTGGCAACATTTTAAGCTAATCAGAACACTTCGGGGGTAAATTCACATTGGAATGAATTGCACCCAGTGATTGCGTTGTTTGTTTCCATGCGCTGTCTTTGTTGCTTTATCGCTCGTTATGGTAAATGGAATTTTGTTTAAAAGAGACATTTGTTTACATTTTGTTTGTTTACATTAGTGCTGATGGTAGGAGTAATTCCTCCAATGATGATCAAAGGATGGCGAAGCACCGTTATTAGACACGCCATGCATTGAGAGTATTTTTATTCGCCCCCGACTCATTCCTGTAGACTTTCTAAGACAGGTACACGCCCCTCTGAAGATGACTTATTGAAATGAGCGGGAGCGTTCGTCCTGTGTGGAGGACATTGCGGCTTCTGTGATAACCACCTTTCCTTGTACTCGCCCTTTTTCCGACACATCTTCTCATAATGCTCAGCAGCCACCCCCCCAATACCCCCCCCCCCACGCACATATACACACTCCCAAATCCTCACACACAGAGACACCTCCGCTACCAGACACCTACAGCTTGCTTTGCCTACTGCGGCTCTCCATTGATGTTCAGAAGTTCCTCAGAACTCTCCTTCCTGCTCTGCTCCCTGTGTCTGTGACTCCAGGGGGGATGAGGGTTGAGATGGGAGGAACATGAAGGTGAGGTGGGATTCAAATCTCCCCACTTCACAGACACAAACAGAAGCGATACATGAGGGCTGGCACTCCTTTGATTCCATAAAGTATCAAGAAGTAAATAACAGAAAACAACTGCGAAATAAGAAGAGAAAATGAAATTTCAGTGGATTACATGTCTTTTGCGTTCCTCTCTGTGGAGAAATGCATGCATGACTCGGGTTGTGTTTTGTTTTTTAGTTCTGAGCCCTTAAACGTAACGGCGACAGACGTTAAACGTGATGTTGTCATCGAGTTAATTATTCAAGAATGATTTGATGACTCAAATCAAAATACGGTTGAAAATACAGTTGCATTCCTGACTACAATTTTGACTCTTATCTGAAATCATACCAATTAATAAATTTCACACCATAATTATAACTTTTTTGGTGTATTCAAATATTTTTGAAGTTGTAAATATACGCCAGTTTTAAAGATGTTTTTAAACATTTTGTGCTGCGCCTCTGCATTGGTATTCAAGACGGGGTTATACACATTGCAATTTGCTTAAGAGCTTGCTATGAGCCAGGAGTCTGCCCTCTCTCAGTTCAAGCTTCTTTCACAGGAAATCCCCACTTCATATGCACACTGTCGATCAGAGGTGTGATCTACCGGCTACTGCCGGATTTAGGGGGCTACAGTGGACCCTTCCCTACAGCTCACAGGTCCAGAGGCAAAACGTCCTTTCCACACAAGGGAAGGATGAAGACAAAGCCGTTTAGGGTTAGTCCTCACCAGCATGAAAGAGTGGTAGAAGTCATTGCCTTGGGCATTGTGCATGTTAATGCTGTGCTTTGCTTTTCCATGGCAAGACTTGCTCCTCTGGCCTGCGAACTTAAAGCTACACGACATCATTACAGGATTTAGCCTCACTGCATTGATATGCTCCATCTTTCCCTCTGTTAGAATTTTTCCTGATATTTTTCTGGTACTCTAATTTACATTTATTTACATTTATGCATTGGGCAGACGCTTTTATCCAAAGCGACTTACATTGCATTATACTATACATTGATTCTGAGTATGTAAAACCCCTGGGATCGAACCCATGACCTTGTTAATGCCATGCTCTAACCACTGAGCTACAGGAAAGTGCTGTTTCAGTGTCAAAATTCAGCTTTGAGATCAGAGCAGGGGCCTCAACCTTTCAGGGGCCTCCAAAACTTTGCGGCAGGGCCCTCAGTGCATAGACCATATGCCAACCACAAGGGCCCCCAGGATATGCAAATTACAATACAAGCTATGAGGTCCTATTTTGTCAGTTAGCCTACCAAATTGAGCATTTTGTTGTTTTAGGTAAATTGCCCTTACCATTTAATGTAGTGTTCTTGCAGTAGAGGCGGACGTTTGCAGATGTGTGCATTGGGCTTGCAGGACTGTGATATGGCCATGTTCAGTAACATCAGTTAGGAACTGGATGGTCAAAAAAAGGAAATGTAAAAAAATATGTGATTAAGATTCACAAGAAGCTGCCCCAGTGGACATTAGTCTTAAGCACACCATGAACAGTAAGCATTATCTGATTGATTCATGTGCTGAGTGTTTCCTCTTTTTAGCCAACCAGATCCCTCTATCCTCAGCTCTGGAGTCTCTCCTCCAGTAACTGTTTACCAGAAGCCATGGAGCTTCATCAGTAAGGAGCCCAGCCTGTCCCAGTGAGAGCCAGCAGTGGTCCGGGCATCCAGGTGCTGAGGGGGCCTCATGCACAGATGGCTGGCTCATGTCTCTCTAGCTGGGCTGGCCTGAGGCTGGACAGGTGGGTGCTTTCTGGGCTGGAGCTGTGAGTCCACCAGGCAGTCTAGGCCCGGGGCAGTGAAGCTTGCCAGCTGTTTTTCTGATGCAGACCCTTTGCTTGTCAAGCTTTCCCAGCTGCCCCTACAGAACCACAAGATGGCCTCATTGTGTCTTAGATTCTAGCTGCAAACAAAGTCTCAAATCTCGGGCTGAGATAACAGACAGGGGCCTTTTGAATTATTCTAGCCCATTTACATGTGGAGTAATTTCTGGGCTAAATAGAGTAAATAGCTGCTAAATAAAGTGCTTTACAGGCTAACTAATAATTATGAAGATGAGCGTGTCAGATGTGGCAACTTTGGGTCTCAGTTATTGATGAACTAACAAACCCATCTGGTGTTTTTTTTTTTGTCAGATCTATTTTACAGAGGTTGGCTGCAATTTGCAATTTAAAAATCCATAACTTGCCTCTCTCTCTCTCTCTCTCTCTCTCTCTCTAATTATTATTGCTAGCTTGTGAAATTAAATTTCACATAAGTTTGAGTGTTTTTTTTTTAAACAAATCGATCCACAGATAACAACAACAAATAATAACTGGCCATTCTTTTTGACATTTATTTATTATTATGGCCGATGCATAAACAGTCATTTCAGGACCACGGACAGCAGCTTTAGCTAAAGCAATTTACTTAATCACTTCAAACCACTTCATTCGTATTTTAAGTTTGCCTTAAAAATGGATTTGGTTCAGCTTTCACGCTGGATAGCCAATTGCATAAAGAAGCTTTCTAGTTTAATTTGTTATATTTATAGTGTGTCTGCTTTCGCTGACCAAGATTAAAATTGCAGCTGTTGATTTTCAAAGCGGGTTATATTTGGCCACTATGCAGGAGATTTTATCTGTTTTGAAATTACACGATTTATGTTGTTGTTAGCTTGTGTTTATTTGAATTGTATAGATTTATCATAGATATAATTATTAAAGATGTATTGAATAGATTTTTATACCCTGATCAATTTTTGTTGACTTGGAAAGTGCATGCATTAGGCCTAACACTAACTGCCTGTGTGTTATATATAACCGTACATATCAACTAATAGACAGTGTTGAAATGAGCAGAGATCTGAAGCATATGCATGCACTGCCATCCAGGTTTGTTTATTGTTCTGGCTCTTTCAGTGTAGATTCGGGCTTGTTGTCAGTTAAACGATAGTTTCTGCTTTTTAGCAATGAGAACAGCATTAACCGACAGAAGGGGGCCAGTAATTGCATAATTATTTATAGTCAGTAAAAGAAGCTGGGATTTTTAATTGATTGAGTGCGGAGCAGAGACCATTTGGCGTTTATGAATTTATTTTAACATTTTGTCTGTGTAAAGTAATATACCCGTCCATTACAAATGTTTATTCTTAAATGTCTCCACCTCATTGCCAAAGAACAAAACACATTCATGAGACATCATAAGATGTAGTTCTTTTGATTGTAAAGCATCTCCTCATGCATGCCTCTAAAACCAGCGCTTTAAGTCCAACTTAAATACGTTAGCTGTGGCCTAACTGCTTGCATAAACCTTGTGAAATGAAGGCAGACAGCTAAGGTTTTGATCAAGACCTTGTGCCACTCACTCCTGTCGCTTTGAGAAAACGCCACTGCATCAGTGCACAGGACTTCCTGCTTGACCCGCAGCAAAACCGATGCCCCTTCATCAAGCTGCCCAAAAAAGAACTCAGAGCCTTCAAACTCTGTTTTCCACAATTGTTAATTTACTATATCTGAACCTCATCTTCTCCGCAACTCTCGGAACGGAGCTGGGGCGCGTTCGCCTCTTTAATCCTCCTGTATAAATCATTTAAGCTACTGTAGACCTGAGTGTTGAGGCAGGACAAAGGAAATTCATTTTTAACAGAATATCAAAGGCTTTCTCTTTTTAGCCTGCTTTCATGCTATTGATTTTGCCCTCCTGTCTTAAAAACAGGAACTTTTCTTGCTCTCCTCTAGTTCTTTCTTCCTCCGTTTAGTCTTTCATCAGAGGGGGTGTGGAATAATGAAGCCACAGCCGAGCACTGTGTCATTTCCATAAATGATTATATTGCAGTTTCACACTTATTTGCATAGGCCTCCACGGTTTTATTATGAAAGTCATATATTATTCCAGTGGCACTGCCCAGGCAATTGGGGGGGACTTTTATATTGTATAAATTTTGTGGCCTGGATTGCACAGCTCTATTGAGCCTTTTGCACAGGCTTTTGTAGAGCTCAATATATGTGTTTTCTTATTTCAAGAGCAGCCAACTTCAACCATCTAAGCTTATTTTCTGTATTGAGACGTTTAGCAGCACATCAGTGCAAGATACGGTGCAGAAAGTATACTGGCTGAAAACATTCCCAGCCAACAGAGAATGTGGGTGTGTCTTATTGTATATGAGCTAACTTGCAATTATAGCAGCAGGTAAATTTTGATTTTCTATATTTATCTTTAATGTGAAAGCTCTAGACTACAATGTTTTTGTATAAACAGTATGTAATTATTGTACATGTATCCTTGTTAGTATAGCTGATATGACAGTTTTGATACGCAGGGCATTATACTGTACAACATCAGACACAAAAAAATCGGTGATATTGTGAGACGTATTTATTGCATAACAAAGCTAAATGTATTGTGAAGATTTTGCTGGGCATTATTTGTTTTCAGACATATTTGTATCCAAATGTCATTGTACTTATCTGCCATTATACATACAAACATGCAGGTTACACATTTAAAAATGAAATAATGATGTAAATGAAAGAAACAAGGCTAAGATCCATCATTGAGTAGATTTGTATGAAGATTATATGAACCAGAAGTCAATAAGAGCCATCTTCACCACTTCTGCCTGTTCTTGTGTCAGTGTGTTTTGAATCACAGAATAATGGCACAGATTATGTTTGTTTTTTGGAGATATGAAGTTGCTTATTGATCATGTAAAGTTTCTTGCTATTTTAAACTGTTAATATCACATATAATTATTCAAAGGAGCACATGGCTGATTATAAAGTGTATTACACACTATGAATTAATTATAATGCTCTAGAAAGTAAAGCTCTTACGAATTATAAAGCTCTTAAGTGTAAAGGAATTTTTACATCATTCGAGAAAAACAAACAAACTTAAGTAACACCGAAAGGGTCATCCAAAAAAGTGCACAAAGAATATTAGTTTAAAATCTTTCACAGTACAAGTACAAAAGCAAGAGTCAGAGCTGAATTGGATCAACAGCTGAATCTCAGTGGTTGCAAATCGTCTTGAATAACAAAACGTCCCCTTCTCAGTAGATGCCACCCAGATTTATCACACACATCCCAGATCTTGCCAGACAATTGCCGGCCCCATCTAAACCCTGCGGAATGCGAATCAAAGTCAGTGTAAAGACAGGAAGGAAGTGATTAGGAGCGTTCGAATATTATTTTAAACAAGCACAGGCACGGATGAGCTCTTATCACTTGAATTGTCTGTCATTTCCTGTCATCCAGCATAATATTTTTTGCAAACAGAACAGGTGAGAGAGACTAGAGCAAGAGAGAGAGATGGTCTCGCTTGTAATTAGTAAACTGAATGATTGTCAGAATGCAGTAATTTGGCTCTCTCAGTTTGAAGGGATTATCCTTGATTTGTTGATACTTGTAATTTACAACAGTGTGTGCTTCATCGTGACAAACAAACACACAATCTCTGCAGGTATTTTGCGTTAAGCCATTGCACAAAAGTTTTACGATGCAAATGGGAGAGACTGAGGCTAGGCAAGGGCTGTATTTTAAAAGAAAAGTCTGCACAAATGCTTGTTTTCTCTAGCTGTGGTTACTAGGTTAGATTTTAGCTGAAAGATTGTATTTTTTTCAGGACAAGTCTTAGTCATGTCAGGTTGAAGTGAGTCATGTTTTAAATGTTACACATTTACTCTTTTATTTTTTTAAATGGGGTAATGAATTATTTCTCCTTTAATGCATACGTAATATTACTTAACTGCATAATTTAATGCATACATAATATTACTCAACTGCATAAAAGCTACTTTCCTGAAATCACCAGATTTCGAAACATGTAAAGCTGTTTTGAAACAATATGCTTTGTAAAAAGTGCTATAAATAAATTGAATTACAATATATATGGAATATAGACCAAATGTTGTTGAAACGGCAACTGTGCTGTCTTTTCGGCCTTTGTAAATGATAATGATTATCAGGCGTGTGTGTGTGTGCATGTTTGTGTTTACGCATGTTTGTGTTTACATGGTCATTATCTGGCTTGCCACCATGACGTAAGACCTTCGGCCATCTACACCATGGTTTTACAGTTCATGAGGATGATTGCCTAATGGCAGTGACAGAAAGCTRTGTGWGTGTGTGTGTGTGAGTGAGTGAGTGAGTGTGTGTGTGTGTGAGGGAGGCTTTGTCTTGCCTTTGAAGAATAGCACCGAAGGCCTGCTGAGATTAAAAGGTGGCCTTTGCATTTCCATTATTCATTTGGTTCCCTGTATTTTGTTTTCAACCCCCCAAAAAACATGCACTGACATCAAAGGGAAAATAAAGGCAGAAGAGGAAAAGAACAAGGGATTCTGAAGAACAGATGTTGCATTTATGTATTTCATTATGAAGGCCTCGGATATCCAACAAGGTTGTTTCCTCCAGTGTTGATTACGCCATTAGAGCGTTTATGTTGTGTTGGAATGCAGAAACGTGTCAGGGTTTCATCTGTCAGACTGCGGTCCCTTGTACCCCTGCCCTACGCTTTGTGTCTTTGAAGCAAACCCATGCCTGTTTTAGTCCCTCAAGAGTAGGATTGTGTTTGACATGTAAACTTCATCTCTCTGTATCAGGCCCTATCCAAACACAAACAGCCAACATTAGACACAGCACAAACATGCTTGTCTGGTGGCTCACTGTTATCGTTTGTTGGCCAAATGTCGAGACACTGAAGCTGATGATACATGGTGCAATGTTTCAGCCAATCTTGCCAGCCTGCATTGCAAAATACGGGCAAGTATTTTAGGCACATAGTGGCGTTTCAGGGCAATGCCAAGTGTGTTACGACTGTGCAAATTGCTTGGCCTGTATTTTGCCCTGTGGTCCTATGCAACATCGCCTAGTCAAAATGGCCTTCCAAACCAGACACTGACCTTAAAATACCTCTAAGGCAGCGTTTGAGAGCATACAAATGCCCCAGAATGCAATGTGCTTATCGTCTTTCAGTAGATTGTAATTAGCACTTGGAGTAAAGGTCAATTCCGAACTCAGGTGAAGTTGAAGGCTGTTTAGACCCGTTTCACCACCTCCCAGCATGCACCTCTCCTCCTCTTAGCATCTCTGACCAGAGGCACTTCATGGCTATGAATGGGTTATTACTGGCATCGCTACATTTGGTTGCAGGACATTAATATCTGTCATGCGTGCACACCCCGACTCCCTGCTTCATTTATTCAGCTCGCTTTTGGATTTAATTACGTCCACAGCCTTCCTCAAGCAAGCTTGCACCAATTATTCTCTAAAACAATGAAGAATTCATTTACACCTGTTGTCAAATAGATTTTTGGAGGGGGGGGTGTGGTGGTGGGGTTTAGAAGATAATTAAGCCATCATTACATATGATGATTAATGGCAGGCTATTTTTCACACTCTCGCTCACTCTTTTCCATTTTTGTTGTTCCTGCCGGCCCTTAGAAGGCAGTCGGGAAAGAAATCTGATCCTTCCTCTGCCGCTCCTCGGATATACTTTTAATCATGTTCCAAAAAGCACTTTTTTTATTCACTCCCAAGAACGGCTTCCCTTCATTATTTCTCTGCTACCTCTCATTCCTCTGGAATGACACATTGTAGCGTGCATGCACACAGGCATGACATCAGCTGGCTCACTGATCCTGCGGTAAACGCATCTACTGTAATCCCACGCTCTTTGACAGCTGGAAATGTTGCACGAATGCATTACCAGTGCAGCCCAATACCTTCATAAACGTGTTTGTTAAATGGCAGGTCCTGACGATGAGGTGAACCTCGGGTCACGTCGAGCATACTTTTATTACGTTTGACTGTCCTTCTGTGCTGAAATGAAGGGAACCATTAGTGTGTTTCTGACCGGGATCTGAAGCAGGCTAATCTACCTCATTAGGAAGACGCGGAGGTGTGTGCGTGTGTTTGTGCGCGCGCACAAATGCGGAGGAGGGGAGAACAAAGGGAGGAGGCGGAAGGAATCGTGGGAGAGAGTGGTCTGGTGTAATCCCTATTCCCAGCTGATTTCAGATCAGATGAGAATTGTGCAAATGTTTGGGGAGAATTTGCTTGTGTGTTTGTGTCGTGTTAAGAATCGGCTGACACGGGTGGGATTGTTACTGTAGGTGGTGGGCAGAGGATCTTCAACCACGCAGACACATCTATAGCATATTCCACTAAAACATTAAATTGTACAATCAGAGCTAAGGATATGTGGACTCTATGGGCTTTATATGCACAATATTATTTCATTTTTATAAAACAGATCGTTCTTAATTTCAATACTAACTGGATAAACACATTCAAAAAATTACTGTAATTGTGGTTATAGTACACAAATGTATTGACGTTATCTAAAGCGTAACCGCTTTTAGGTAGCATTAGAATATAGAATCATTAGAATATAGATTTGATCAATTTTGGTTGCATTTATAATGTGATTAATTACATATATTTTGCACAGTCTAAAGATTTACCCATTTTGACATTATAATTTCTGTGTTCGTTGTGTGATTCCAAACACTGATCGAAACAATTCGCAAATTGACAAAATCAGTGAGTATTCAGTGATGAGTTAATGTTACACCGCGACATCTCTTATATTCTTGTTGATTAAATTTATTCATTCATGAATTAAATTCATTCATACAAAGAGTGCAAATTAATTTACTTTCATTAGTCCCATCTGGATTTCATTATTAAATATATTTTTCATTAAGGAGGTCATTTCGTCATTTAATGATAAATGAGAGCCCTGCTATAGATTTGTGTTTGAGTACTGCAGTGTTACCCTCACACAGTGGAACTGATACATGTGCATAAACTATACATTTTAAATGCTGTCAATACATTCATGTTGTGCGTTTCAGCATCTGTCCAAACCTTCTGAGATGTACATATACGCTTTACATATGAATACCTGCGGGTACGAATGAGATCAGCCTGATATGCACACAAGACAATGTAGACAGATTTTATTAAAGATGCTGACAGACTTTATAATGAACCACGGGACTCTTTTCATTCCTCTCTGTTCCTTCTGGGAAAATCATCTAATCATCTCGAATTGTCTTAAATTAGTGAGCGACTGGAAATAAACCCACCCAGATCCAAATCGCTTATTTCATGTGACTACTTTGGCAGAAATCTACTTTTCCGCCCGGCCGAGTCTTCCTTGCGATGTGATTGTGGTTGTCAGAAAAAAGTGCTTAAGAACTTTTAGCTATGCAACTGATTATCTGGCTAACTTGAAGGTGTGCCTGTCCTATCTCTCAGCCCAGGGGAGGGATTTAGTTGGGATTGAAAAATCTAATATTTTCTTCAAATAGAAATCAAATGGAAGTCGGTGGACAACCTTTGTGTGACTGAGCCAGGGAATATGATACAATGCTGACCCTTGGCAGGCAGAGTTAAACGTCTTTGATCTGGAGTGCAGCTACTCACAGAGAGCTCATACGTGCGTGCGTGCGTGCGTGTGTGTGTGCGTGTGTGTGTGTGTAAAATGAAGAAAATGGGAAGGAGAGACCTTTATTAAAGTGCCTGAAAACTGCTCTGTAGTT
Organism: Botia almorhae; assembly: GCA_036877575.1. NCBI lineage: Eukaryota > Metazoa > Chordata > Actinopteri > Cypriniformes > Botiidae > Botia > Botia almorhae. Next base: position 49,940 of record JAZGTJ010000840.1, on the reverse strand, counting down.
AGATGACTTTCTGTTTGATAATGATAACATATTACATATAGTCTTTCAGTGGGTTTGCTGTGTATGTAATCAGCAGAATGTAATGCTGAGGTTTCCAAACGTGAAATGTAAAATGAAAATGTTACACCGGAGTGATGCCATTAGAATCACTGTGTATGGATTACCTGATATTTGATTCTCCAGCACCACGAGTCCCCTGGTATTTTGATCACAAATACCACAGCGACCACAGATTGCTCTGGAGTGTTGTACAGCGAGAATATCAATGCGTGAGCCGAACAGGTCTGAGAGCAACAAAAATCATTTTGTTCCGAGCAGTTTTGCTTTGCAGTGGCTTGCAGCATCCTGAACTTCATCTTGCGTAACTAGCTCTTCATAACCCGGCTCTTATCTCGCCGATTCTCCTCCGAGACTCCAGAATGGGTTTTTACCCTCCTTTGTGCTCGGCAGACTTTGCTGGAAACATCATATAATGAAGAAACAAATGGAGTCTGACTGTGTATTAACACCAATAAGGATCAAGCAGCGAGCTATCCTGCTCTCCTTAAGACACCCTCAATTAAAAAGACTGAATATCAAAGGCCTTTGCAATCTTTGCACAGAAGACTATGTAATTATCCCTTTGTGTTAATGATATTATCCTAATAAAGTCTTGATTAGGTTTGCCACATTACCTTTGTGGCGCGGTCTTGATATGAAGGATTAAGACATTCGGGTTTGTGCGTAATCCGGATGATAAGGAGAAACAAGGAAGCTGTGAAAGATAATCAAAGCACGGAACCTCTGACTGCAGTGTGTAAGTGATAGGGCTGTCAGAACTGACCAGAGTCCTTTCAGCCAATAAGATAGACCTGTTTTTTTTTTACAAGTGCCACTTTGTTTGCTGTTTTTTGTGAGCATTGTATTATATTGGTAAATTTATACATTGACTTACTGAGCTTTGTTTACACATGTGTCTTTGTATTGTGCGTTTGGCTATATGTCACAGAGGATTGTATATGTTTTCTGTGTCGTTTGATCAATAGATTATAAAAGAACGGAAAAGATAAAAGATATTTATAGAAATAAGGAAGGAAAGCAGATTAGAGAGGAGGAAAATGAGAATCAGAGAGAGAGAGAGAAACAGAGGAGAGTGGTCCAGGTCGGCCGGCCCCTGGCAGGGGGTTGTGGTAGGAGCAGATGTAAGGAGACACACTCACGCTAGCGGACATATGGCCCTGTACTGCAGTCCGTGCCAGCACAAGGAGGCTGGTTTACAAAGCTGATGCAGAAAGGGCGGCCTGGTTATGGTTCGTTTTCCGTAGAACAGGCAAGCAGCCAATGGACTTGGAGTCAGGAGGGCTTAAAGCCCATCCTGCGCCAATGGATATGTCCGGGCCAGAGTTTTCTTTCAGCCCTGGTTCTAATTTCCATCCCACTGGTCTAGGAATGCTCTCCTTTTGGCCAGAGCTGCATCACTTAGCAGGGCACAACCAAGCATCCACACCCAGGCAAGGTCCATGACCCAGGGTCACTTCAGGATAACAAATCTTAAACCTCACCAAAGAAAAGGTTTAGGATGTTATTTAAGGGTAAATCAGCACCCCCCAACCCCTCATTGCATCGTCCATGACGTATCTGCATGCACACATGCAAGCTAATGTGTGCCAGAGCTGTCTTCCATCCGACAGTGGGATTGCCGATTGCACGGTTTACTGTGCAAGAATAGAACATCCCTGGATCACTGTGGGTTCCAAATGGAATCCGGTCGCCAGTGCGTGGCGGCCCCGAGGTTCTGCTCCTGACTCGGCTGGCTTTGAGCAAGCTCTCATCCCTCTCAACATCCATTCTGTTATTTCATCTCCTGCAGCTGCCGGGCTTATTTTGCCGCTGCCAGCCTGCCCGCCTGAGATTTCCCACACTTAAATAACTCCAACAAAAGCCCCCTCGTTGTCTGCGGCTGATTCCCCCCATTCCGGTAGTCCTCTACAGAAAAAGCAATAATAACCCTAGGGAGGGCTTCTTTTCGCTGGCTCTTTGGGATAAGAACGCCAGGAGGTGTTGGATGGGGTGCTGAAGTGGGGGCCCCGAGGCGTGTTCCACGGTCCCTAAATGAAGGCAGCAATTAAAGGGAAACGAATGAGAAAATTCATCCTCGATCAACTTCTCTCTTTCCACCTTTTACCCTGTGACCCATAAATCTGGGACAAGACAGCAACAACTAATTCCCGGGATGGATTTTTAACAACGGGGGCAACTGAAAGGAGGTAATAGAAAGGGCAGTGAAATGCTTTTTTCATTTCTCACCTGTACCTACCACTACTTCCTGCCCTCTCTTTTCTCTCTCTTTCTCTCTCTCTCCCTCTCTCTCCCTGTCTCTCCTCTTCCTTTTTTATGGTCATCATTAAACGAGACCTCCTTGCTCCTCTAACAAGAGGTTTTATAGCCCTCAAAGTTATTAAACACATATAATTACTTTTAGACAGTGCAACTGAGCAGAGAGAGAGAGAGAGAGAGAGAGTGAGTAAGAGAGCACAGTCCAAACGAGAAGAAAACTGGAGCAAAGAGTGACAGACCAGAGACGGGGGAAAAGAATGCAAATACTAATGAGAATCAGAAAGGAAGGACATGTTGACAGTATTAAGTCTCGTATAACAGGAGAAATATTTCATTCATTTGCATGATGTGATAATTGACAGAGACCTCTTTTATCAGTTTTCCTTAAAGGGATATATAGGCTCACCAAATAATGAAAATACTGCCCTCATGTCTTTCAAAATCCATGACTTTCTCTCCTTCATGAGAGATTTTTCTCCATACAATGACAGTAAATGATGACAATGTCTGTCAAGCAGGAGTTTCAAATCAACATCTTTAATGCATAGTAACTTCAATTTTAATTGTATAGAGAAGAGCACAGTGAATGTTCGGCTAAAGGTCTCCTTTTGTGGTGTACTAAAACTCTACTTTTGTATTTTCATTCGAGTGAACTGACTTGAATTCAGACACATGCATGAAACAAACTCATAAGCAAACACGGCACCCAGAGACAAAGCAGGATAAACAGTGCTTTTGCAAAAGAGTTCGCAAACGTTCTCTTTGCCCTCACGTATCAAGCTTGGGGATGTAGAGGTTGTTTCTCGTGTGCAGGACAGGATACAAAGATCTAGAAAATCAGTAAATGAAGATATCTAGACGGGGAGCTAATTTGCCGGCTCTGTTTATATGAAGCTGAGTAAATTATCCACAGTGTGCCCACTGATTGAATACAAATATTAGTTTATAGCATTAGTAGAGTCCCTTATTTTAATTAGAGATCGGCCCAATTAACATTCTTGTCATTCTGTTTCTGCCTGACTAGCTGAGCACTGAGAAACAGGATCCAATCTACAGTTTGGACAGACACTTGAAAATGCTATACGCTGTGCTTGGAGACTGGTGTCAGGCAGCGTGTGGTTTCTTCCTCTGTGATGGAGACATCCTGTGGACACTGTAGTGTGTTACAGCCTAAAAACAAAAATGCTTTCATTAAATGCTACTACAGGTTAAGTCTATAACCCTTTAAGTTATGTTAGAATGTTATATATATATATATATATATAAATATATTCATTTATATTATATACATACATATATATAATATAATATTTATCATGGTCGATGTCATAAATTTGCTTAAATCTGATCACAGTGACCTAGAAGCTTTGGAGAGCCTTAAATATTTATTTTTATATATAATATAAAAATATTTGTTTGCTGTTATAACTTCTTTTTTAAGGTTTAAGTATGATGAGTTCCATATATACAATGTCGCAGTACTTCTTGAGCCCAGTGTGTATGTTTGTAATTAGATATTGTATTTAATTTTTCTTTAAGGTGCAAAAAAATACATTTTTATATCTGTTTTACTGAGGTTGCCATTGGGACAAAGGCACGTTGCAAGTTTGTGGCTGTCATTGTACATATCATGGGTTCAGATACTTCAGTTACTATAATTGACGGAAGAGCAACTGCTTATGACATTTAAAGCTTAATTAATGTAATGGCTTGATCTTTATTTCTCATAATGCTGTGGGGAGTGCCATGCTCATTTTTTGTTGCATTTTGAAAGACAATTCTGAGAGACATCCTGTCCTTTTAATAAGAGTATTCTTTAACACAGTACATCAAATAGACTCAAACAGACTACAACATGATTCTGCCTAATTTTTTCCTCCAGTTTATTTGGCTTTAAATAAAAAAATATTAGGCATGTATGTACCTTTCTTTTGTATTTGTTTAACTCCTCATGTTCAATTCACTGTCAGTGAAGGGAGAAATCCATCCCTTTGCTTTCCCACGCCGGCCACCAGATGGCACCAGCTGTTTGTGTTTGACTCGCAACTCAGCGCTAAGTAATACTACCTGTGTGTGTGTGTGTGTGTGCGTGCGTGCGTGCGTGTGTGTATATGTGTGTGTGTGTGTGTGTGTATCGTATATAATATATGTATATATTATCTATTATATATAATAATTAAATTGCTTTTAAACTTAAATGGATCATTTCAAATGTTAACAAATGGGGTATTACATATACGGATACCAAAATTCAGAACAAGTCGAGAGATTGTAACTCATGCAGATAATAAAAACAGAGAACTAAAGACAGAGACAGTCATTAACTGTGTTATTAGTTTATTTGTGCACCTGCTTACGAGGATGTCATAATCACAACAACAGTTTCATTTTACGAGAGAGAGTTCTAAATGAATCTCTTAGAGAAAAATAGCGACCTCGTGCCAGAAATACGAAAGAATGATTTCATGAATATTATGAAGAGATAAGGCGGAAAGGTTATTTTAGTCGGTTGCGTAAATCTGTGCGCTGTCCAGCTTCTATGTTTCTGTCATGAGACGCACATCTGGGCAGCGATGCTGTCTGCGCGTCAACAGTTCCGCAGCTGCCGAGCCGCGGGAGCGCGCGCGGAGAGACGGCCATTCACAGCTTAGCGGCTGCATTTATTTCCATTATTAATTAAACTCATTAGCGTCTCTCTGATGAGGCTATACTCCTGGTTCCTGCTGTGGATAAAAAGAGAATGAGAGAGAAGAAGAACAGAATAAGGCCCGTTGTTTAACCCTTTTGTGTTCTGCTTGTAAAACGCGTAGACTTTTGTGCGGTGTATAAGTTAAAAACTGACTGAGGCTAGTTGTCAGCGTTGTATGTCAAAAATTAAGGTTTTGAGTTATAAGTCCATTGAAACAAATGTGTAAAGCCCTTTTAAGTAATATATATGTTTTTTTAACACTATTTATATATATATAGTGAGTTGTATTCTCCAAAACAAAACTACAGTATTAAGATTCTAAAATTAGTAGTTTGCAGATGTTAAAAATGTATTGATTAAAATATTTGTTGGCCAAATTATTTATTTATTTATTTTTGGTATTTGGTAAGTAGATTGTTTTGTGTTTCATATATAGAATTTTATATTTTGCCGAAAAAGTCCATAATAGGCTTTTTGCAATCATGGCAATAATGCTGAAACTGTTCAATTGCTTTTTGTTTGTAGTCAAGATTTTAAGATGTGTGCCTATACAGACATCTAATCTTTGTAGCAGTATTTTTGTAGTAACAGTAACCGTGTGTGTGTGTGTGTGTGTTTTCTGTGCGTGTGTGTGTGTATGTGTTTGCTTTCATAACCTTCTCCAAACGGCAGCAGTGCAGCCAAATGAATCAGATAAACACACTCAGTGTGGGAACCCAAATGTTCCTCAATAACTGTTTGACACTTAATTAAAACTTTCATCAGCGCCACAGGAAAAGCAGATCAGTTCATTTCAGGGTTACACCTTAATTATACAATATACTCCAAATCATGTTGTCCCTAATGAGGAGCAGGGTGCGAGTGGAAATTAAGAGGCTTTTTAGGTTGGTGAGAATGCCCCTTTTTCTAATCTAGTAGAAGTGTGACTTGCAAGACGCCTCCAGGGGGTAGGATTGAACCAGAAGTGTGTTGCTAATGCTTTGCAGTGCTTACGGAACCAAATGCCAAAGCCGTTAGATGGAGCGTCATTATTTTAGAGCATTACATTGACATTACATAGATCTTTTTATTTGTTTTTTTGTTTGTTTTTTTGCAGTGCTTTCAGCACTGTAAAGTGATCCGATTGGATCTTGATGTTGGGCTGCAGGGGTCCCACCGAAGATGTTCTTGTAAATGCTGGCGGGAAAGATGTATTCTAGACGAACGTTTGTTTACATCTTGTTTTGACATGGACACTCCATTCTTCTGCCCCCCTGTTTCTGGTTTCACAAAGCAATGAAAAGGTTGTAAAGATAGACATGGAACTAAGAACGGGAAATATCTGCTGGAGAGCAGGGAGAGAGGAGCGTGGCCAGTCTTGCCAAATGTTCATCTGGAGAGACATCTAGCGTTATCTGGCTCAATCAGGTGGCGTCCAGCCAGTTTCCTCACCTGTGTCTTGACTTTAATAACTTCTATAATTCTTTGATTATCAGCCTGCTCCAGAAGCCTGTTAAGTGTCTAAAACAGAGTTAACTTTTTAATGCTTGGGCCATAATCTTGGTTTTAAAGGGACAGTTCACCCAAAATGAAAATGTTGTCATTACTTACTCACCATCATGTCATTCCAAAATGTACGACTGACTTTCTTTTGTGGGATTTAAAGGTAGATCATTTTTAAGGACAACTGCTCTCTTTTCCACAATGAAAGTGGATGGGGACTGGGAGCTGTCGAGCAAAAGGACAAAAAAGTAGCATTAAAGTAGCCCACAGATTGAAATTCAAGTTGGTAGTCACATAACATTGTGCCCTGAAAAATCTTGGTAACCATCCACTTGCATTGTTACAGAAAAGACCATCTTGGGCATTCTCTTATAAGTAACTACTTTTGTGTTTCACAAATGTAAAAAAAGTCAGACGAGTTTTATGAGACCTGAGGGGTGAATAGGTGCTGACAGAATGTCTAATTTTGGGTGTACTGTTCTTTTAAAAATTCCACTCTAAAAATGGCTCTCAAAATCAGGGTGCAAGAATACTTTATTATACGCTCAGCCTTCTTCCTGTTTCTGTTCTGTTTCTTATTGTTGTGTCCCTCTTTTGGCCCATCCTGTGTGCGTACCGGGTGCTGTGGTGTGGCTACAGAGCACAGGTACTGTCATCTTCCATAACCCGCTCTGCGTCTTTCTGACAGGCGTGCACAAGAGACTGAGGTAGATTGTGGTACAAGCTGCGGTGCGTCCACACACACTGCCATTATCATCCAAAGGTCACGAGCATAATAAGATCATAGACCTCGCACATGGAGATCTGTCAAGAGGGGGAGAGGAACACAAATATTTACCCTGAATTGATTGGCAGGTGTGATTGTGTCCCCTCTGTTTCTATTGTGGCTGGATAATGGCACGCAAAGGGGCCGTCAACGGCGATCAATATAAAGGAAGGGGAAGACACGTCTCCCAAGTCCGGGATGGGTTTGCACTAGAGGTCATCTGAGAAAATTACACAAATGTCCCAGTAAAATAGCACCGTGTTTTAAAACAGTGCTTCTATTTAAAGTCTAAAAGACATGCGTCTGATTGGCCATGTGACTTGAATGTGCTGATAAAGGTAAAACCCACATCCGCAACGTTATTTCAATTAAATTGCTCTTTCAAGAGACATGAGTGTCTTTGACGAGGAACATCAAAAGAATGTGGATTAAGACGGCTTGCCAGCTGTTTGCATGTCAAAGTATGTACACATGGTAGGTGAAGTACAACCAAAGCGCAAAAACAACATCTTCAAAGAAGTTTCAGCTGCCAGGTGCTTAAAAGGGTGAATCAAACATTGTCAATCCGGACAGAATAGACGACTCACTATCAGTAGGCTAATACTTAAACAAAAACAACAGTAAAAGTAATAAAAAAGTAGTAAAAGGAATTTTGATGTCCACCTTCCGGCCTTGAATATAAAATGGCGTGGAACATTGCTGAGCACGGGTGTAATGAAATCAATGTATCTTTACAATGCATCTTGTCTACCGGGAGAAGATATGCGCAACAAAATGGCGCATATCTGCTGCCATCTCTGCAGTCGTAATTTCCACGGCATGATCCTAACAGTATTTAACCCGACGTGCGTTTCCACCCCGGCTGAAAAATTCAGGAGGTCAGAGAAGGTTTTTTCTCCCTCGTTTTCCATTTTCCAGCATGCATTACAGGCTAATGTTTTACCTTAGCTGTTACATCTCATCACGGAACAGATCTTCCCCTAAAGAACAGAAGTAATAACCGTGAAACAGTCCCTCACCGACACGCAGGAGAAGATTAAGAGTGTTAATATGCTGTGCTTTTCGCGGGCTTTTGCACATACACGTGCGCTCTGCGGCGCACACTCGCGATGTTTTACCCCCAGGCTTTCACTTGCGTTCAGCTGTGCTCTGCATGAGCTAATAACAGTTCTCAATGACAAAGCGTAACTCAGGGCCAGGCTAAATGCACCGGCGCATGTCTGTCACGGCCTTGCTTGACACTCGCATACACGCATGCACACTCGCGGGCAAGGACCGGCTTTGCTCCTTGGGTCTGAATTCTCATCTCATACTGTTGACCTGCCCTGCAGACACTTGTGGATTTATTCACACACAGTTCTAGAGAGGCTGTAAAGCATGTTGCCATCTTATTTCATGAGATTCCATCATATTAAAGCCCCTTGTTTGAGTTGTTGACGAAATGGCGTAGCCGTGTGCTGACATCCTTATGCACAGCTACAATTTAGTGTCATATAAGAGTGGTGAAAGGTTCATAAAGCTACTGTCTTGACAAGGGTAGCACGTAAAATGCTGTTCATGTATGTTTTAAAGCACAGAGTTTGTATGTAAGCTGGTTTTCTGCATAGCTAGCGTCTAGTCTGATGTAACAGGGGCTTTGGGAACTTGTCAGATGGCCAGGCTGGAAGATTAGCAACACCTTCCTAATTTGAATTAAGGATTGAAGCTGTTTTCCCCCTCCTGAGTAAAAAGTTTACTTTGTGTACATTTGTGTTTTGTTTCTTCAGCCTTTTTTTACTTTATGAATTGGAGACTCTAGAATACACGGCAGGGCAGAAGTAGGAGTCTGGAATATCTGTGCAGTTAGTATTTCACCCATCATTTGCTCAAGCAGGTGTTGTGGTTTACAGATTCGTGTTTTAAAATGCAAAAGGTCATGGTTTCAACTGCTCAGCCTTGATTTTCACACAAACCTTTTTAGAGTTCCATGTATACTTTACACTTGTTAAAATATGCTTGTTTTTCCCTTAAGCATCCCTGAAGCGATACAAACTGAGACCACCTCATGCTGTGTTTGTGTGGAGCGTGGGCATTCTCGGAGTGCACTGAAAATACTGCACGTGTGGAGGTGTAGTAGACACATTCATTTTGGTGGGAACAATAACGGGACAAAACAACAAGTACCAAGAAAACCAGAAGCAGGCAGGAGCTCAGAACAATGTCAGACTCAGGAGAAGTTGAACAGGAACCCAAGAAGGATACAAGGTGGGCATAGGAGGACCAGAATAGACATGATTGATTGACAATAGCTTATACACTCATACACGAGGCAGCAGAGAACGGTACTGTTGGCATTGGTTCATACAGGGGGAAACGGAGGAGAGAAAGTCAAAGCAAGAGATACAAGTTGGGATATCTCAGGTGGAAGTCAGGAAGGCTTCTGCTCCTTTGACACATATCTTTACAACCTGGGCAAAGGTTGCCACCTCCTTGGGGGGCTAAACAACAAATGCTACTTTCGGTGAGGCTAGAATGACAGGTGCATCTTCTCTGCAGACTGTGAGACAACACCTGGAGAAATGTGTCAATTTTTTCATGTCATTTTTACTACCCTGTCAGTAGGCCTGGATGAAGCTCACCTGCCCAATGCAGCTGGGAAGCTGTCTGAGGTTGTTGTTAAGATTTCTTTCTGCAGCCTCTGACATGCACTCAGCAGGATTGTACTGTGGCCAGCTATTGGCTGCCCTTAAGGTAGGGACTAGCTGATGTAATCCCTCAAGCAGTGTGTATCATCTCTGCAGGATAGGTCTGCTTTGATGGACTCAGGAAAGCCTTCCATGTATAAACCATTTAAGGTAGTTACCCTAGCCAAGTTGAACGGACAGTCCACAAAGGTTAGGACATAGTGTATTACTGATTAAATTGTATCCTAATTGCCTGCCTTAAAAGTAGACGAGTAGATTGTTGCAGGGGAGGTATAAAAATGTCCACTTCTCATAGTGGGTCAACAATCTGTGCGCAAAAAGCACGTGGATAAATACCTTATGTATGTTATCTTCTGTGTGGCTGATGAAGCCGATGCAAATACTGCTGCGAGCCATGTATGATGAAGTAATCCATTGCACATAATATTTAATTACGAACTGTGTCATTTTTATTCATAAACCATTTCTTATTCATAAATGAGAAATTTTAGGCATGTGATTAAAGATCAAACGCTGAACCCTGTACACAGATCTGTGAGTGTATGGAAAGTTTCCGCACATATTTCCCAGAGATTTAAAACGATGTGAGAGTTAATAGACTAACATTTTAGAATTAATAAGAAATGTAATAAGAAACTGTCATGGTTGTTGGCTGAGGTTATAAGCCAATGAGCACTAAGTTGTGTCGTTAAGAAGTTGTTTCCTCTCATGCTTACCGTGTGGCGAGTGTAGATTTTATTTTCACTTATTTTCTATTTTCTGTAAAGCTGCTTTGGAAAAATACATAAAAACACTATTTAATTATTTAAATTGAAATAATTTTGTGGCACTGCGTTGTTGCGTTGTTGCCGATAATATAATTGTTGTTTGTGATTAAAGCTGGAATTTGTAATTTTATCAGTTAAAAATAAGCAAAACCTTAACAACTTCAACCCAATTTGCAATGGTAAGCTCATATTAATGATTTATAATTTGAGCTGTTGGGTCCGGTTTTCTGGGAAATGTCAGTTTGACTTTATTTGTCTTCAACATACATCAAGAAAAGCATGTAAGGTAACCAGCAGTTTTATGCTATTTTAAACAGAGAAGGCGCTAGAGAGGAAAAAGTTGCAGCTTTAAATTGTACTTGTTAACAATACCTGAGCAAATTCTTTTAGTATGTTAGAAAATTAAAAGAACATTCGGCATTCCAACATAGAAATTCCAAGACAATTCCAACATAGCGGATTCAAATATTCAAACTGCACATCTGCATACCTTATTAACATATTTTGGTTTAAGGGCCAGTAAGTAAGTTTTTTTACGCACAGCATCTCACAGCATCTCCATGTGGTCACTGTGATCTGTCGTGATAGTTACGTGACATTGTTCTCGCTCTGTAAAGTTCCAGTCACAGTCGATACATGCCAGGGAGGAAACGTTTCGCTGAACGAGATAATTGAAAATCAAAAAGGACTTGGTTAATTCAATTAGGCGGTGCCCGAGCCTGAATTGTTCTTCATCAAGCTAGATTTCATTATGACACGGCAATTAAACACTGTTGGCACATGGTCGGCATGGTGGGCCTGGAAATGGGGGAGGGGCGGTGTCAGAGAGGGCAGTAAGGACAATGAGCATTATGCTGAAATCATCATTATAAAACGCAAGCAGATGCCAAAAGGATGAAGATACCTATACCCTGCTGAAAAAAAAAGACCAGTTCGTTTGCTGGTCACCCAGTCTGGCTGAACTGGTCTTAGCTGGTTTAGCTCCCTGATCAGCTGGTCTTCCAGACTGACCAGCTAACAAAGTGCCCAAAATCCAGCAGAGACCAGCCCCAGCTAAGGGGCATTAAAAACAAAGTGCTCAACAGCTGGTGTGTTTAACTAGTCCTGAGCTGTCTGCGTCTTGGCTGATTAAGATAAATTCATATTTTTTATTTAAACGCATAATACATGTGAATAAATACTGTACTTATTTATCTATCAAAAGAGGAAGAGGTGGATGGAGGGAGGTAGTGAAGGGAAGCAAAGGAATAATTTGTTTTATGGTTTTGACAGCAGTAGCATATAGCTAGTCCCAAATCACTTTTATTTAAATGATCCCTGGTGTCCCAATAATCATTTGAAGTATTTTTCAGTTAGCCATGCTGAGATACCGTTTATTTACTGCTGCTTTAACTCCAGCAGCACCAATAAACACAATGAAACGTATAAATTGCGTAAACAGACTAAAAAGTGGATTTATTGAACAACGTTCCACTTATTAGCGCAAGATGTGGAATGAAATTAAATAAAAAATAAAGCCTGTAATGAAAAAAATATTTTTAATGCTACCCGAAGTGCTTGAGTTAACTTTACAGATTCCCTTTATAAAGACTTTTTAAAAGATTCATATTACAAAGTTACATATGCTAATACATCTCCTGAATTAAACAATAGGGTGAAAATGGTGCGTCTCACAGAGGAAATGAAATATCAGCTCTATTTAAATGATCTGTTTTATGACAGCGCCCTAAGAGCATTTTACCGAACAAAGTTCACTGAATAAGGTTTTTTTTAGGAAATAGAAAGAACCAGATTGGTCTTCTGTGCTTAATATTGTACATTCGTACCTTCAGTGAGCATAAACCATATGTAATTCCATTCACAATTAACTAATCGGCCTGTTTAACCAATGCATGGACAAAGCCATTATTTTACAAGCTTATAGACTTTTATCACTACTGCATAGGGCATGAAGACTGATATTCTTAAAGAGTCAGCAGATTCAGTGCCTGCTTTGTGAATCTGATCCATCCCACTGTATTTCTGCCGCGTGTCATACGGTCTCTAACAATGGGTCTGCCCCCACATGCATGGCCTGCTGGGTAATTAAGCTAACTAACTATGGGGGAACCTGCAGAAATGGTTGAACCTTATGGAGTTGTGGCCTGCACTTTTATGGAAAGGCGTTATGGCTGACAGGGTCTATTCCTTCTTCCAGGCTTGCGAACTGATGGCTGATGTTGTTTTCCTCTCTTTTTTTTGCCATCCCGTCACCTTCACAACTTCAATCATCCATCTTGGTTCCCCAACTCAGCTGTTGTTCCCCAGTTTCCGTGGAGCTAATTGTGCAGAAACGCAGTGGGTAAAGAGCTTCAGCATTAGGCTCCGCCTCCTGACTGGAGGAGGAGGTAGATGCGGGAAAATTTGTTACCAGAGATGGAAACGCTACACTTTGTTTAATCGAATAACAGGCTTGGGGAAAAGGAAGAAGATAGAGACAGAGAATTCCCGAATGAGAGGGGAAACAGTCCAGTGAAGACGATTGCTCACGCAGCTCAGCCGTGCCATGCGTCTGCTCAAGTGCTTTTTGCTCGCAAGCTGTCCTATAACGTTTTGTTTTTTGGGTGAACGTGAGAGAAAATGTAGACAGCTTGTTTAGTGTTGCTCATCTGTGAATCTGTAGCTTACCGCTAAATGTTGTTTTGAAGGAAATGCCCCAAATGTAGTTCACCTCCACAGGGTTTAACGAACCAATATCAGACTTTAATCGTTAGTACGATGGTTCAGTCTTAAGTAAGCTAAGCATGCACACTTTTAGAGGTATATATATCCCTTTAGTGTAGCTGAACATTTTAGAGCAAACCAGTTTAATGGCTTAGCAGGTTACAGCAGCACTTTAAGTTATTTGGTGTTTTGTGTTGTGTGTAGGACACTATTAGTATGTTATTTAGAATTAAAAAAACAGAAGTCTCACAAAGTGTTGTACCTTCCAAACCTTTATTGGCAATACATTGGTCAAAGACCTTCTTTGGGCATTTTAAAAACATGAACACATTTTTGTTACAATTTTAGTTTTTATCTTTTCTTTATCTTATCCTTTCGTCTTTTTATTTAAAGATTATACAGTTTTTACCTTCAACAGAAATATGTAGTGAGAATGGCAAATTGTATGTTTTAAATTATATTCTTCTGCAAGCTAAATAAACTACATCATTAATACCAAAACAATGTAATTGTAATCATTAAGTTTGGGTTTTCTTCCACCTTATTTGCCAGTATAGCAACTAGCCATTGCACACTGCCATGGCTACACATCAACACACTGCAGATTTCATGGTCTCGAACACATCCTTGTAATTATTTGAGACACTATCTAGATGATGCAATGGGTAGTTTGACCTCAGCGATGTGCAGTGTTCCTCTATTGTATGGCTGTTTTTGCTCTATGTGTGTGGGTGGAATTGTGTGTTTGTTCCCCTGTGTGTGTTTGGGCACAAGCACCGCTGTGAAGCAGGCAGCACAGGGTGACATCAGGTCCCACAGGGTTGAGCAGAGAGCTGGAAGAGACGACATTGCCTAGCGGAGAGTCCCAGCCCCAGCAGAACCAGGCTGTTCTCACAGTGAGCTCTGACATATGGCCAGATTCAGCCCCCACAACACTGGCACACAAAGCAACAGTGGCTTCCTTCATTCCCCACACAGATGGAAGACACATTCATACTCACGCACACAAACAATCATTTATGTCGTCTTAAAAATTCAATGTTTAGCTTTTCTTGGTCTTTGTTTTAAAACCCTGCTTTGAAATATTTCTTCTGAGTTTCTACAATTACAAAATACACTTACATTACAGTTCGTGTACAGTGTGCTGCTTGGTGGAGAAAACTGGTCTTGAAAAAGCTTCCACACAAGCCAAGGGCCAATCTAGGATCTTCTACCTTCTAATAACCCTGTCCAATCCTGTTCAGAGGAACGCCAAGAATCCCCAGAGCTCAAGCACTGCTGGAGGCCAGAGGGATTCGGCCACACCACGCGAAGACTTGAAGAAGACGCCTTTGGAAGAAGGCAATTAAAAGTCCATCTACAGAACAATATTAACTAAGACAGCTAGAATCGAGTCCCATCTTTAACTGATATTCCACTTGTCCTGCTGCTCCTGGGCAGTCACAGATAATTTCCCAAAAGGTTGCTTTAATGGTATGGCTGAGATGTACAGGGTTTGTGACAATTTAAAGTAGTCTTGCACTTTCTTCCACGATTCCGCTTGCTCTTTGGGGGAATTGTTACTGTTTGTTTTCAGATGGTGGCATTATTATCTGTTCCGTTGAATAGGTGCTTCATTGGCCTGGCTGCTTTGGCTGCAAAGCTAATTAGCATGAACAGATTTCGAAATGAAGCGCACTGCCCTGACCTTTATGTCGAAGGCTGTGCAATCTCGTAACTTCACGTGCACTTTTTTATTCTCTCTTTCCCATCTCTAATGATGTTCTTCTCTAACTATCTCTTTGCCGCTACTGGCTACGTCACATTTGAACAGAAACATGGTGCATTTATCTCTACTTTTGTGATGTCCAACTGTTTGTGTCCAGTATCCCAGAAGGCCCCTGTGCAAATGGTCTTTGTGGTTCGATGATATACTTTCTTAGTTAAACAATCAAGCGGGGCTCAATGGTTTATCCATTAAGATGTAAAATGTCCTGAAAGATGCTCCTCACTGTTTAGCGAGAATATTTGCAAGAGGGTCCAAATCGATGGTCTTTTACGGCCCTCTGAGGCCATTGTCCAAGTGAAATTGGAAATCTTTTGGCGAGTATTGGATGGCCAGAGGAGGGAGAGACCATGAGATACACAGCAGATAGTAAACCGCATGGATGCGGAGCAAATGAATCACTCTTGTGAGGAATGCGGGTCTACCAAACCCTGTTTGCTTCAGGCTATTATCAAGTGACAGAGTCAATGATTGTGCGGCCATCACTTTACTTAACTGTACCCCAAATAAATGCCAGCCCAGAGCCTTCCATCTGATCGTTATCTGGCTCCAGTGGGACACAAGCCCAGTCTCTGGGCTCTACCTGTGCCAGGGGCAGCGGCCATGCCAACTTTGCAGTGAAGGGCCTGTCACCGGGGGTAAGTCGCTGCTGAGCGACTTCCAAGGTCATTCTAGAACATGCCTGCCATGGCGCAACCTTCCAACTCCTTTCCCCAGTCCTCGCCCTCCACGCCTGACACACACACTTTCCACTTTCAAAGGTGAGATAAGGAAGAGCATTTAAATAACAAAGTGTAGATCTGGGAGTGCTTCCGAAATCAGCAGTGCGGAGCTCCTAGCAAAGTCAAGGCGAAGGAATTTTGTACACCCCCTAAAGAATCGTTTAGGACCAGTGAGGGTCCAATTCCCAGGCCCCTACTTTGGATTAACTGCTGATCATCTTGAAAGTTTTCAAGCAAAGGCATCTCATCTTTTTGTTCTTCTGCCAAACCAATAAGTTACTTTTTCATAAACCTTGTGACTTCAATAAGAATGACTTCCATAAGTGTTTAATGAAAGGAGGGTTGTCAGTTTAACATGTTAATTTTGTGTAATCATTAGATAACGTTTATACATTTTACAATAAGGGAGATCTTAAATTCTTTTTGTCTGATATAATCATATTTTTGAGCATCTTTAGATTTAAAAAATGTTTTTATTTACAGACCTAATAAATCATTTGGTAACACATTACAGTAAGGTTCCATTTGTTAACATTAGTTAATTCACAATAAACGAATATGAATAATAAGCAATAAACTAATATGAACATTAAAAATTTATTTGTATTAAGTAACATGAACAAATATAATATGTGCTGTAAAAATGCTTTGCAGATTGTCAGTTCATGTTAGCTAATGCATTAAGTAATGCTAACAAATATGACCTTAATTTACAGAAAGGGGTAACAGTTGACTATGACAGTATATTCATATTTATATCGCATACTTTGATACACAGTTTGATGCTTAATCCACCTGTAAGCTTTACACTTTGGTGCCAAAATGGCGTTAAAGCTTTAAAGCGCATTGCGCGAAGCGTATGCTGTAGATTATGCTAAATTTCTCTTGGTTGATTGAATAATGACAGTGTTGAATGCTGTCATGGCTTCTGCTTCTAACGGTGAAACTTCAAAGGTGCAGGTCTAACTTTGAGAGGAGGGATTGGAGGTCTCCACTGCTGATATATACAGAAATGAGGATATGAATATATGTGGCTTTGAAATGATAACTAGCCAGCCCTCATGTTCCAACTCCCCTTTGGCCAGCCAGGTGAGACCGGGTGAATAATGTTAGTATGAGCCAAACATTACAGGAAACTGGAGAAGGAAAAAGAGTCAGGAGAGCTTTCATGGAAAGTTAGGCGGAGGTTTTTAATTTCTATTTACTTGCAGAATTCATTCTGTGCATATACAGTAGCTGATAGATTCTGACACTGTTTATGGTGCACAGGAAGCCAATCGGATGTTTTTTTTCACCCAAATCATTAGTTCCTCTAAATTGCAACACTTTAGAAAATTTATTATCCAATTTGTTTTTTGTGCTCTTGATGATGATCAATAGAGGGAGTTTTCTGTGTCTCAAAGAGGCGGTATTTTATTAAAATGTAATGGATAGAAGGAAGTCAAACCACAGAGCAATTATGTCTTAAACAAATCATTTTATTGCTGTTATTGTTTGCATGGACGTACTGTATGCACTGTCAAACGCACGGTTCATCTTTTCTTTTTATTTAATCAATGACTCATTGATAGAAACCAAATGCTTAAGGTTTAAATGGTTATGCACATTTTAGTACTTGTTAAGCTTGAAATAGCTTAGTGCCCCCAGTTTCATTATTATATTTCACCGTAATTGTTGTACTTTACCCCAGTTGACATATTTGATTTATCGCTTCTAGCTTTTCTTTAATAGTAATGTTCTTTGGTACATAAATCCTGATTTCCAACATAAAATGATTATAATCAAAACTAAATTTTACAGTTTCTGTGTGACACACAGTAAGTACATGTAGGTTATTAAAATAACCCCGGGTGTATGCAACTATACTGTGATTATGTTTATTGCATTTTTTTTTGCGAGTGGGCATTAAGATATAGTCCCAGGTTGTATTTATTCATTTATTTGTGCCAGTGCTGCTTGTGGAGAGCTACAGGATATAATAAGAGTGATAAAAGGTAGCTTATGTTACACAGATCCTGTAAACCAACATAAGCCGTCTCCCTTACGAGAGGAAAGAGGGGTTTCTGGGGTTTTTAACACAAATCGCTGATTCACTTTCACCGAAATGACTGAATTGAAATGACATCCATCTTCAATGCCACGTCTTTAATATCTGTTTATCAAGGATATGATGTTTTTGCTCTAAATCCTGTGCTAAACTATTGGCTGGTGGCAGCGAACGACTGCAGGACATGCAACAATTGCAGGCAAGAAAATATTTCTAGAAAGGCACAAAGAAATACACAGTATTTTCCTTGACACAAAAGTACATGGTAAATCACAGCAATGCAAATCTACGCACGTTACAAAGACCCCTTGGGGAAAGTCTCTACCTATAATGAGTAGTTCAGTGGTTCAGTTCTGGTAACAGGGGCACTTTTTACACTGCAATTTTTTGACCGCGCAATCATTTGTTTTTCGGAGCAATAATGTATGTTTGCACAAAATTACACTGCAAGCAAATAAATCACGCTGTGTTCCACTAGTCTTCGCTTTGACCCACAGGCAGGGATAGTGGTTATGAAGCCATACAATATTAATTCATCAGGTATTAACTTCCAGACATTGGCACATCCATTGATTCATTTTCGCGGGAAAGAAAAAAATGTGATGCACCACAACACAGTAGTGTTAGGAATATAAAAGGGTGAGAGAGAGAGCGAGAGCGAGAGAGAGAGAGAGAGGGGGGACTATACAGTCACAGACAAGCAAATACCTTGGCTCACTGTATAGCAGCCACTAAAAGCCATACACATCCTCACACATTAACACGTACACATGCACTATTTATATAGACAGTAGAGTTAATGCTCTCATTTATTACATTAGATAGTAAAATTGGACCATAAAACAACAAAAGTGCCTGCCTTTCCAAAGAACTTTGCTTCTGTTGCATTTCTCGACATCGAACTCTGGAAAAAAAAATCAACTTTTATGTGCACGGCTGCTGACATGCAATATGCTGGATAATGTATGGAGGAGCATAGAGGAATTAAAGGGACAGAACACTTGCTGAGCGAGGGAGCCTTTCGTACACAATGCAGCTTTCTCAACCTGACTGTAGCTTAGTGCTTGTAAAATACCTGACAGTATGTATGAGAAGACATGCAAGTGTTTATTAGTGGTTTACCAACAGTGACTTATTAAAAGCATCTTGCAATTTGATAACACAACATTTGATTGATTGATTGACACTTACACTTATTTTGTTTATTTATTTATTGTTTTCTTAGTGGGTGGGTTTATGGGAGACCATAATCCATAATCCCTCCATTGTTGTATTTTCCTTTTAGGTCGTCTTCGCAATAGTGAAAGATTTCGCACTCAGTCACACATAAACCAGATCTTCAACTCTCCTCCACGTCCTGGTTTCTCCAGGCTATCTCACACAAATCAATAGCTCATTAGTTTGAGGAGTGAAGTGCTCCCTCCTGGCTACACACCACCGGGCGAGTCAAAGGTTAGGGTGTAAATACTCACATCCCCAAAACCGTACATACACCATTGATTGATGTTTGCAATGACAAATTAGAATAGAACAGTTCCAGTGAGACTGACATTTAGTGACATATTTTGTGCTGAGAGATCTATCAGATTTGTTGCACAGGAAAGGAGAAAGTCATGTCGGGTTCTGCTGGAGTACTCCGGGCGCTGGAGGCTAGGCCACATAATTACCCAGTTCATTTTTGTTTTAAATCATTTTATCACTTTATCAACCTCATTCATGTCAATCTAGACCCATTGGTGAGTAATGTTCACTCATTGGCATATAACCATACTGAATCAAAGATGTCCTCTTTTTGGCTTTGTCCTACCCTGGTGAATCATGGGTCTTCATTGCATTGCTGAACCTCCATGCTAAATCATAATCCCCTGACCGTGTCTGTCCTCTGTGTGGCTTAACCCCATTGGTAAATCGTCGCCATTTGTCACCAGCTGACATAAACTGCCACGGATGATTACGACAGTGTCATGTCCATGATACAATTATATGGGCTTTATGACGGAGTGAGTCAAGTTTAGCGTTAGCCATTCGTTCCTCTCCCTTCCGACTGCACCGTGTGTCGGTTTCGCCCTCCCCGCCTCTATCAATCAACATTACCCCTCCGCTGTCGACAGCTGGAGATGAGAGGCGGCTCGGAACCCCGAGGTGGGTTTAAGCACTTCATGAAACACATTGGAAAGACACACTATTCAAATTCCCCAGCTGCCAGCCAAAAAAGAGCATTTATCCGTGTAGCGCTCCGAATGGTTATTAGCCATATAACATATGTGCACGAGGATCATAATGCAGTGACTTTAATTCTGAAATAGATGTTCAGAAGGCAGTCTGAGATGTAGGCAACATGTGTGTGGTGGTGTGTGTGTGTATATATATATATATATATATATATATATACCGTTGTCATGGCAATCAGTGTTGTTTTGTGCCAGCCATACACAAGACTCACAAGATTACACAATACACAAGATTTTNATACTTTACCGTTGTCATGGCAATCAGTGTTGTTTTGTGCCAGCCATACACAAGACTCACAAGATTACACAATACACAAGATTTTGAGTGGATGAAAATTGTTTCCAGCAATTTCATGAGGCCTGTGTACGTTCATCCATGCTGCCCCTGTGCATTATATTATATTTGAGTAAATGCAATGTTTTGTGACATACAGTGGCGTTTAAAAGTCTGAGACCACATTGAAAACTACTTGTAAACAGGAAGTTTTCCATAAAAATACAACTAATACAAAATTAAGTTGCAGTATTCCAAGGTTCCTGGTCAAAGCATGCAGTATTTGTCACTTTAAATTTGTTGTGCAAAAGGTCTGATTTTCATGCATCTGTTGAAGCAAACAAGACTCTACAGCAAAATATGGATTAGCAGGTGGTTGTGTAAATATGCTAAAATGCATGCTGTCATTACAGAAATCAACATAATGTAATTTGTAATGAACTGTTTAGCATTACGTTAGATAAAACAGAAGCATTTTCACCTGGATCCCCCTCTGTATTGCACTTTAGATGCTGATGTTGTTCCCGCACCCCCCAGAAATACGAAAGCGTCACTATGCCTGTGTAAATAAGAGAGAGATTCATGTTTATGAAAGTCAGAGAGCAAATATATGATTGATTCGCTTATAAAAAGAACCTCAGAGTTGTGTGCCGCATTTTGTGATATCTACATCAGGGACAATAGTGCTTTCAAAGTTGCCTTTTCAATATCTCAGACATATAAAGTTAGTCCTTGCTTGCAGTGATGTGGCAGTACTGCTGTATAAGGTTTGCTGGCCCTTGCAAAAATAGAAATATAGGTGGCTCAAGGGAGGAGCTCGGAGAAAGCTTTATGTTTTATTTACAATGAGCAAGCAATACATTTCGTAGGATGTATCGGGGGATGGGGGTGTTCGAGGGGGAAGGAGAGGGGTGTGTTATCAGCCGGGTGAGAGAGCTCGGGGACCGGGGTATCATTTGATATAAATAAAACAAGCAATTTGATGAGAATGAAGGGGAATGGGGAAACAGATAGTCCAGAGGCTTATGTGCCCTGACAGCGTTAACACCCCCGGCCAAGCGATGCGCGGACTGCAGAATTGAACGTACATTTCTCCTCCCCTCTGGCGTCAAGCTGGGATAGTCAGCAGGCAGCCAATATCCCCACAAAAAGGTTGCAAAGAGCAGCCTGCTTGATTTACTTCCATTTAAAGCAAATTCCCTCCTCCGCACTAGCAGTTATCCTTGCGTTGCGTTCTCATATAATGCCGCTTTCTGTCTTTTCTTTCCATCAAAGGGACTCGTATATTAAAGAGATAGAGGGAACTGGGAGAGGAATGTAAAGAGTTGTTCTCAATAACGCTTTTGTTTATGCCCCAATGCCAAATTTACATCTATTTCTCTCAGAGGAAAGTGAAATATTCTGCATCTCTGATAACAAAAGAAAATGGTCTTTTCTAGCATGCGTTTATAGTTTCGAGTTTGTGTTGATTTGACTCTCGCTTGCTAGTTTGTCTTAAGCTGGCAAGACACTTTTGAAACTTGGGAGCGTTTTCAGGTTTGTTACCGGTTCTGCACATCAAAGTTCTTCTTTAGGTGATAGTCCTTCAGAGTGACCATGAATGGCACAATGCAATGGCGTTAGTGAAACAAACATTCACAGATGTTTATTAAAACACTTTATTTCAAGAAACATTCTCACCTGAAATTACTTAAACCTGGTAAACATGAGTAGCTTAAAGTTAGTCTCATTTCAAGTCAACTTTTTTAAAGCTATTTTGTAACTTTGAAGTATGGCCCTGTATTCATACAAGAAGTTAAACTTAACTAAATTGAAATTCAGTTTGTCTATAGTAAAACTGATAGAATGTAAATTAGATTGTGGTTACTTGAATAATTTAACAGATGTTTCTGTTCCAACAAGTTGAAAATATAAATTTGTGAAAATTGCTTTGTTTTTCTAACTGTGCGTTTTATGGTATACAGTAAAATTCCTATTGCATTGGCCAATGAAGTTAAACCAACAAGAAGCCACGTGTGTTGTAAATAATTCAGAATTGATAAACCTGAAATTTGTCTAAGAAATGTATCTATACCAAATTGTTGTATTGAAAACAAACAATACGACAATTTTCCTTTGAATAATGTAGAATGTAGTTCGTCTGTTTGAACAGCCGGGATGTTGGAGGTATCTCATGCAGGTCTCCTAAAGCGACGGTCACACGCCCGCAATAATATGACCAGCCTTGCGAAAGGCAAGCCAGGGCTGAAACTAGATGGGCTCTTTTTTGGACATGAAGAGACAGCTTCTAGATAAGCTGGAGCTCTTTTGATTGACAGGCGTAATTAAGGTGCAGGCACTGATGTGATGTATTTCATTTAGCACGCCCGCCATCGCCGGCCAACCCGCTCGCTCTTCAAATCACCGGTGCGTACCTCACCTGTCCTGCATCAATACCACGGCTGCTCATGCCTGCACACATGATGGACGCCGTCACTTGCAGGAGCCGATTGGACACTGGTTATCCGGCACCCCGGCTGTCAGGCCACCCTCTGCCTTTCAGCTTAGCAAAAACATCTCTCTGTCTCGCTGTCCTATACCTCCATATCAGCAGAGCGTGGAGAGCTGAGGGGACGAATGCATCAAAAAGAGGATGAAAGCGGGTTTATTGATTTATCTGAGAGGCTCACTCAAACAGGAAGACCTCTGCTGACTTCAGCACTTCCTGTGGTTCAGACCAAAGAGAAAAGAGTTAAAGGCTGAAACCAACCCAAACGACGCCAACTTCAGCTTCATTTCATCCACAGACGGCCCTCTGAAGGCTTCCAAAAAAGGCTGGAAAAGGGCGCAGTCCACATTACACATTTAACAATCTGATGTTTCCCCAGTTCCTCAAATTACATCCTGAAATCTTTATGAGATGTAACTTAATGGAATACTTCAACTAAAAGTGAAAATTTTGGTGTACTCACCCACATGTTGTTCCAAACCTGTGTGCTCTTTTTATTCTTACAGAAAACAAAAGTTTTTATGAAAGAAGTTTTTCCATACAGGCACATTTCACTGTGTTTATGTCTCAAAAGCTGCAATAAAAAGTGTGTGTAAAGTATTTATTGAATGCATGCAGAAAATGCATTTACTCTATGTGAAATGTATGAAAAATGTACGGACTATATGTGGAATGTATGAAAAACATTGGAATATGTGACAAGTTGCAATATGAAGATTCTTCCAAAATTTTCCTTTTGTGTTCTATGTAAAAATTACATACTGGTTCAGAATGACATGGGGGTGAGTAAATAATGACAAGATCTTGGGGTGAACTGTTCTTTTAAACATGCAAGCTCCGACTGTGCTTTCAGGTTTTGTAGAGAACATTTTATCCATTGGGATTCGTAGATTTCCTTCCTTTATTTCTTTAATTTCTTTTCTAGTCTGGTCTGCACTGTGTACTGAAGTTATTCTCGTCTTTGTACTAGGTGGAGTATCTGAAACATTAACTGGCATCAATTAAAAAATCCTTTTGGAATGCAACGCGGATATTTTTTCCCTTAGCCAAGCATTTAAAGAGTAAGTAAACGTCAGTGAAGAAACAATCAAGGTTTTAAATGGGTCAAAAGTATATGGATTAAAATTTTGAGTATTGTGGAAACGTATAGATTTTTCAATGCTCTTTTAATTGTGAAATTAATTACTCTGCATAGTAGCCGGTCCCCGTGTGAGTTTGTAATGCATGTGTTAAGCCTATAACTGTGACAGATTTGCACCAAATGCCTGAAATTAGACTTGTACTTTTGAGAGGCAGCTCGCATTAGATTGTTATTTGGCGGTTGAGCAAAACCAATTACTAGAGGAAAAGAATCATTAATTATTTAGCTTAGACCACACATTCAGTTCTGTAAACAAATTATCCCTAAAATATTGTGAGTATGCCAGCAACATTTTCAAATGACAGGAAGTTAGAGCTTCAAATTCAACAAAAATCCATTTTACAAACCCCTTGAAAGTGATAGATTTTTCTAAGGGTTTATTTGTGGATGGAGAACTCAACAACATTTTTTTGATGCTTTTGGAAATATCAGCATTGGCCAAACCTGGCAAAACAAAGTGGCAAATTAACTGAACATTTTTCTTAAAGTAATTGTTATTTTTCAGTGTAAACACTAAACAATTTCTATAGAAATTAGGCTACATTGTGCTTATTTAACCAGAAGTAAACATATTAAATGATAATCAAACAGGGAAGAAAAACAGTTTAATTGGACATACAGCCAGAAGCACTGCATAGACACAGTGTACTGCACATCACAGTAGTCTGTTGCATCCTCTGCAACCCATCACTCAGAAGCCACATGATAGGGAATTGCCCTGTGCAAATTGCGCAGTTACTTGATTTGCATAATTTCTTTAGTGAACCAAGTGCTAAAGTAACGCAGACAGCGCGTGCAAATAAACAACATTATCAGCGGGGCGCAATTTATTCTCAGTGAATTTTCTGCCGAATGTTTTCATCTGTTTTGGCACAGGATTTTTTGCATCTCTTGAGAAATCGATGAGTCCTTTGACTGGTTGAGGATGTTTTGCATGTGTTGATTTAATCGGGGACGCTGTCAGAAGCAGATCTGTAGGCTTGCAAGCAGCATTAGTGGGAACATATCTTTTCAAGTACATCTAAGTACATCTTATCTCAGCTCAGGAAAGCCGGGTGTCCTAATTTTCACCCCGCCGAGCGCATCAACAAAGACCTCCGATAAAAATCCTACGAACTCTGCTGTAAGTTTAAACTCTCGATCACCCCTGAAATGCCACCTGGTTACCCGGACGACCTTGAGCTGATAGTTTGCACCGGTTGTCAGTGCGCATGGCCTTCGCTCTTCGGCATTAGAGAGCCGGTTGTGTTTTTGCAGACATATTTGAACGGCGATTGCAGACGTGGCATCTGGGCCAAGACACTAAAACTAATTGAACCAACCGCTACCACGTAGATGTCAAAGCACAAAAGCCTTGCAAGCCATTTGGACGGCGCTGCTATTTAAGAATCAATAGCGCGACAGCGATCCGAAGTGCGAATGCATCTTCTGTTCTTTGTCTTTCCGCCAATGTCAGCAAAATGAGCCTGTTTCATGTACACCAATCATCTTGCAGCCAGAGTCATGCTCTCTCACCCACTGCCACCCCTCACAGGTCTCCCCCCTGGAGGAAATGTTATTGCTCAGAATTTGCTCCTTCATAGCTCGGGAGACTCAATAGACTCCAGTATGTCTCATTTAAGTTTCAACTTTATTTCTGATGATTCACCTAGAAGTATAGAGCTATACAAATAATGTGTATAATAAATAATGTGTAATGTGGACCAGTATGTTTGGTCTTGAGAGAATTTGATGAGAAATGTTTGAGCTCATATTGAGATCTCCGATCACATCACAGTTTGAGACATTAGGATTTATTTAGAATTTCTGTATAAGATGTGTGAGATTATTATCATCTATATCATCTGAAACACGATCGATAAACTATACTTGTTCTCCCTTTAATCTCAATTTAGTCTGGGAGAAACAATTGAGGTATTTAGGATGTCATTTATGATTTCTCCTCTCCGTGGGACATCACAGCACACACACAGATGCACAAATGCATTTAGCCACTGACTACAACAGATCCAAAGGTAAAAGTGAGAAAGTGAGTGTGCGCTACAGCGTTAATGTCAGCAGCCTATTGACTGACACCTGCTGTTGGCATGTAAAGTTGCTTCATAAGAGATGCCTTGTCCAGTTTTACTGCTGATTCTCAGCTGGGCTTGATGAGAGACTCTCTACTGAGGCCACTATGTTACAGTAATGGACAGCCTTTTAGCTCTCTCACTATAATCATAAATTTATCGCCTCGGAGTGCAGATGGTCCATAACCATGCATCACCATCGGACCCTTGCTGGACAGAACTCGGGAAGGGTCTTTCATCCTCTCTCTCGCTCTCTCTCACTCTCTCTCTCTCTTCACACGTCCCTCTCACTCTCCATTCTCCACAGTGCTTTTGCTTTCTGCAAACTAAACAGATATGCTGGACTGCTGAAATTCATTTCCACTACAGGCACTCGTGCAATTTAGCTCCAATGAAAATGAAAGCCAGGTGATGGATGGAACCTCTGTAAAATAGGATTATGTAATCGGCAACTAGCTCCAGCCACCTTGCCCACAAAAAGCTTCAACCAGGCAGGAACGATGAAATGAACGGGGTTGCGAAAGACCTGACCCCTTCTCTGCGTGTATGTGTTTTCTTGGCCGAAGGGCTGGCATTTATCACTTCCGACTCTCTCTCCATCAGTACCCACTCAATCACTGCGGGGCAGCGGCCGGACCCCTACAGCCACCCCATCAGGCATGCGGAGGACGGCGGATCTCCCTGAGCAGACTGACGTTTCTTTGACAAAAGAAAAAAATATTTGGGAAGAAAATACTTTGCGATTCATTGTGTGATGTGCTAGCATTTGAATGGAGAACAAATTAAGACTTAGCCTACAAATGGGGTTGGAATGAAAGTCATTCATTTTAAATGAGAGTTGGCAACATGAGTGATAGCGATAAATGAGCAACAACACAATCTGGCATCCACCAATAGGAGTGCAGACAGTGATCCCCCATCTGATATATTTCAATGCTGAAGTTGGCCTCCATTGATTTGATCAATTTGTGTGTGAACGTCTTTTTTATGCTAAAGTCACCTGCTTTTCAGATTATCACAAAAAAACACGGAGCGATGTTACTTGTGTTTCCTCTAGAATTTCAGAAGAGAGCAACGTCTCCCGCTGTGCTTAGATTTGCAGTAAGTCTGCAACAAAAAGTCTGAGATTTTCAGTATGAACATTAAAAGGTTTTCCATCAAATTCTTGCAACATTTTGGGGAAACATTTGAGATAAAGTTACGCCTTAAATGGGGCATACCTGACAAATCCATTATCTCTTTTGAAATGCCCAAAACGTCTGAGAAATAAAATTTTCCTCTGAGTTTTATAGTGAATATTGTTTTGCTGCCCTTCCTCTATGATATCCCATGATGCTCTATTAGTTACCTAACAAGCTTGTATCACAGCTCTAAGCAGCTTCTACTGATCCTATATATCTTCACAAGAGAGTTTTTCCCACCATGCTTTCTGCCTGATAAAGAGGCAAGACCTGAACTTGATGCCCATTGTTTAATTACCTGGGACATTTTAATGGCTCGTCAGAAAATGGTGAAATATGACTAGAGGCTAACTGATCCAAAAATACTCATAAATCCCCAACCAGGGAGCTGCTGGTAGGGTCTACAGGGGGTAATCTATAACTCTGACAGGCTGGATAAAGGAAGAACAATTAAAATAATGAGAGGGCTGATTAATCTTTACATTAAATATTAAAAGCTCCTGGGGGGTTGGTCATCCCACACGTGAGAATTGATAAATGTCTGATATATGACTTTGTGTGTGTGTATGTGAGTGAGATTCCTGTTTAGTGCAGCTTTCTTTGTTTATGTTGTTACGCTTAGTGACTAGCAACTATATAGTGTGTGTAAACTATATAGTTTAAAAGCAAATAATGTTTTTTAATTCTAAAAATTGAAAAATGTTTTCTGTTGGTTAGTGTTGTGGATTATCATCAACTGTGTATAAAAACAACAGTTGCCAGGGGTTTGTCTCTATTCAGATAGCGTATTAAATGTGTGTGTGGTTGTTTGTGTAGATATTTGGGAGGCATGGACCCTTCTGCAGCTGTAGTCAGAGACGGGGTATCGGGTGTTGTCTGCAACGCCAAATATTGATTCTAAATGGACTGAGAAATGCTTTATATGAAATGCTTTAATAAAGCCGAGGAACAACACACACCTTCCAGACTAGACCACAGTTCTCTCAGTAACCCGTGAAATGGAGTTCACGTTTGAGGATGGATGTGAGCTTGTTGCGTCTTTCTCGTCCCTCTGACACACGCACACACACACAAACACATCTGTGCACTGAATCACATACACTTTCTCAAGGGAACTTCTTTCGTTCGTCAGAACCATGCAAGACAGGATTCTTGTAGTGTTTTTATTTAGTTGTATATAATTCATACTTTTCTCTCCAAGTACAAAGTTTTCTGTCTTTGTTTCTTTGAAAGTACAAATGTTTTTTTTCCCACTATACAGATGTGCTTTGTTCTAAAATCTAATGAGCTGCCTACAAAGACAGCATTTTACGGCATGTCTGTCTATCTAAATAGATATAGATATATATGCATATAGTTATGTATGTGTATGTGTGTGTGTGTGTATATATATATATATATATATATTTACATAATGTACTTTTTTATTTTGTTTTTTTAAAGAATGTTATTTGTGTGCCATGCAGAGCTGCTTCTTATGTAGATCTGTCTAAACCATTGTTTGTTGGTAAAACAGTTCCCAAGGTTTTAAAACTAGTGCTATGATGGTATGTACAGTACATCCTGCTACACAGTGCCTTTCTTATATAGAAATGGCCGTAATATGTGCTTTAACAGACCCTTCTACAGTATGTGCTTCCAGCATTTGTACAGCAAAATGTGCAGGCTTTTTATGATTGTAGCTGTAATGATGGTAGGAATCAATCAGGTCAACAAAGGTTGCAAATACGCGGAGCTGGTGAGTTCACTGCATCAAACATTCAGCTTCATTGCACAAAAAAATGAATCAAGCCATTTCAGATACAGTTATGTGTTATTTGATGCACGTGGATATCTGAATTTCATCTGACAGGCACACAATTTAAACAACTGAGTTGTATTTTTTGTAAGTCTAGAGGAAATTTTATTTGCTTGTGCAAAGCTCAGGAGAATGATTGGAGATCTTGGATATGATTTATCTTGGGGAAGTATCAGCTTTGTCTCTGAGCATTCTCCTGAAATTCCTTGAGAGACAAATAAAAACTACAAAGATCGGAGACTACTTTTTACATACAATATAAGTGTAAAGCGATATGAAAGCAGGTTGGATAAGTGAGTTCATTTTGCTTTTGAAAGAGTTTATGTTAAAGTTTTGACTTTGACTTTGATCAGAGGTGAGTTTGAGACACAGATGAGACCTTCAGAGGAGGCATGTCTAAGATGCTGAGATCTTTTTCTCTGGAGAATAATCCGAGAAGCAGGGGATTTAGGCATTTAATCTCCATTTAATCTCATTACTGTCTGGGACCAACTAATGAGCTATTAATGAGATTTCAATGGTGATTTTTCTTTCCTGTGGGTGGACATCATCCAATGAGGTGCTGAGGTCTGAATCAGAAGGATACCAGAGTGTGTAGTCGATTACAGTAAAATTCTACAGCGAAAATAATGATCACGCAGATCATTTGTTGACAAACTGTACAATGGCAGAAAGGTCTTTCAGTTTTTAAAGCAAATCACAAAGAATGAAAATAAAGGTAATTTCAGGGCTTTACGAGCTGAAGTCTGAGACCAGCTCGTTAAAGATCACTTTACCTGGAATGTAGGTTTTTTTGGTGACATCAACATTTAGGAATAGCGCTTTCCAATGACACTTAAGTCACTAACTCACGTTTGCATTGGTGAGATAATTACTACTGTTCCATTCAGTGATATACTGTGAGATTCCAATGAAAACAGGGTGACAGTCTTACTACCTCTAGCAATGGCTCGATTTCCACTTTAACAACTCACTAAATCCACACAGCATCGGAATAATTATCATAAAACCAGGTTTTCATCTGCCTCTATAAAGTTTGCACAGGTTGTTTTGGTAATTCTGAAGAAAGCCACTGATGGCAAACCAACAGCGTTTCATGATCCGAGGCGCATCCTGCCTGACGCCCCCCTCTCCTTGGTAAAAATGATAAATTTTAACAACATGCTTTACACCCTTGTTACTTTTTATTGTATATTTATGTTTTAGTAAATCAACTCAAACTGGATATAAACCAAGCTGTTGTTGGTAATTATTCACTTGTTGTTGATTTTGTTTTGGTCCTTTATTTTTCAGCATTTATGGTGGGCAGTATTTCATTTAAATTTGCATTTCCCCCACTCTCAGTCAATGGGGTGCTTTGCCTGTTTTAATATTCAATGTCCCTCATGTTCAATTTGCATCAGATGTCCTGTTGTTCCATTTTCTAGAATCCTCTCCGTCCAACATAAATTGGGTGCGTGTTGCAGTAGAATGACAACACTAGGGTATTAATAGAGATGTCTATTAGCTATGTATTCAATCCTTTCACCCAACAAATGCAAAATCAAATCCAAATAAACCCGCAGCGACGCTTCAGTTATTGGTGGGGGGGGGGGGTGGTTGATGTGCTGTTGCAAACCCTGTTTCATGTTCGTTTTAGGAAGGTCAGTACGAAGGCTACGAGTTACTGGAATGAGAAGGATTTGAATAGCATTGGCTAGCCAGTGTATATAAGAATAGAGAGGGAAGCCTGTTAATCTGTTATGTGTGCAATTCTTTAGCAAGAGAAAACACAGGCGCTTTGCCTTTAAAAAAAAAAGATTCACACTGTAGGCAAAATCATGCAACTACGCTGCCGGTCTGCTCCAGTACTCTAGTGCATATCATTCAAGAGTGCTCCTTACATACTTTCAGACCATTTTTCTTTTCTTGGGCCCTCTTCATCTTTTACTCCATGTGTCCAGTGTATTGCGTTGTATTATTTATCTGCTGGGTTGGTTAAAGGCAGAATCCCCAGAGTGGCCTGGCATTTGGGAATCCTCATTAACATTTGCAACATGTGGTTCAGCAGGGCTGCTGGTGGGAGTCTGTCCGCTGCATGCTCTTAAATATTTCTGCCGGTCTGCAAACACTAAAGCTGATATTTACAGCTT
Organism: Botia almorhae; assembly: GCA_036877575.1. Classification (NCBI taxonomy): domain Eukaryota; kingdom Metazoa; phylum Chordata; class Actinopteri; order Cypriniformes; family Botiidae; genus Botia; species Botia almorhae. Next base: position 18,685 of record JAZGTJ010000840.1, on the reverse strand, counting down.
ACCTACAGCTATATGAGATAAAGGACGTCAGGGGTGGCAGTCACTCATATTTCAGTTACATTGTTGGTCCGAGAAGGGGGACAGCTCAACCAGGGTTCTTAAAGGGGCAGTTCACCCAAAAACAGTAATTTCAGCACTGAATTTCGACATATATTCATATTCAAAATCTTACAAGTGACATTTGGCAGAAGTAAAGAGGTTGTAAAAAACAAGTTTGGTTCATTGAATGGACTATAGGTATTTAAAGCTAGAGTAGGCAATTTCGGTGAGGTTAGCGATAGCAACCTAGCTTTAAAAGCCTAAGATAAGATCCCATAAGATCCCACCTTCTGTTCAGAGCGCTCCCCAAAACCACGCCTCCAAAACCCATGAACACATACATAGTTTGACAGGCAAGTAGGACATCCAGTCATTGCATTTGGACCGAACGCAATGATTGAATTAACATTTTATGGTCCTGCACCTTCTACCGAAGATATATATATGTTGACAAAAATTATTTTGACCATTTTACTTAGTGATTGCTATCAGGATTGCCTTATTCAGGATGTGAAGAGCAAAAACCTACTTTTTTATTTTTATTTTGTTCTGTTTACTGTCCTAGTTTAAAAACGTGATGACAGAATTTTTGGGTGTACTGTTCCTTTAAAAGGAAAAAAAATCCTCAGTAAACAGTCAGAGTAATGCCAATCTCAGGCCTATGCAAAAAGCAAACACACATGCCACATAAATTCTCGCCACAGGAATATAAGGTGAATCTCCGTCGGGTCCTCACACGAAACGCGAGCATTAGCTCTCACAGCTTTCGTATATTGACCCAGTATGAAAATCAAATTGCAACGAGCTGTTCAAGGCTTAATATTTATGTCAGAGCTCTCCATTCAGACTCCCTGTAGGAAGAGTTGATGAGCTCCAGCATGTCAGTAATTGAGAAGAGTTTTCGGGTCAGTGTGCGCCACTGTGCTCTGGCGTGTGTGAAAGAGGATATTTGCTCTGTGAATGGAGTATGAATGAAGTTACAACTCTATTTACCAAAGCCTGTATAAGCGGCTCAACTAATCTGCCTCACAAAGCAAAGTAGAATCCAAAAGGATTCAGGCACGACATTACAAAGTTAAATTGCTCTTTTATGCCTCGCCACTGCCCCGGCCATTTTTCATTCTTTCTTCCCCTTTTACAACCTGTTCTCATCCTCTTCTGAAAAGATGTAGAAGCAAATTCCACTCCCCCACCCTCCAAACAGTGTTATCCTTCAAATCTATCCTTCACTCGTTTTCCCACACAAGGCATTGATAGAAAGCATTATTCTATCTTTTGATCTTTAAAACATGTTTTTCTAAATCAATTCGGCCTCAGTCATCGACACAGCCTTGCCATTCCAATGGAACACGAAGCTCTTGTGGCTAAAGGACTTTTATTTCTTTGGATTTTTTTTTTTTTTTCATTTCTATTTGTTTATTTCGCTGTCTGATATTATGTAGAACGGTAAGTTAAGTTTTGTGTCAGTGATGTCACTGGGGGTTGTGTGTTCTAACAACAATTTATATAACCGTTCTTTCTGCCCTTTAATATGATTGGACAATCGAAGTTCTAAGGATGCCAATATTTAGTACAACAACACTGAGGCGCTCCGCTCGTCTGTGCTCGCTTTATTTTTGTGTGATACTTTCTGAAGGTGTTCACAGGAAGGTTTAGCAGACCGCTAAGTTGAGACAGAACATTATTGCACTGTTCTCATCATACAACAGCATGCGGTTTATTTATCGCTGTGTACAAAACTAAATTGCTGGGCAAATAGACCTTTAGTGAGGCGCTGTTTTCTTTTTCGCTTGCGACATCAGTGTAGGCCGAGTGATGGTTGCTTTATTGTTTTTTCAACGCCACTCTTCAGTTCTGGGTTATTTATGCCTCCTTACCATCCAAATAATTAATCAGCGCCGACACAACAGGAAAAGAAACAGCTTTTAATTACTTATGATGAAATAACAAATTATCTTGGCCTTGGTCCCAAAAATACTGGAGCCCAGTGCATGGTAATTCATTACAGAGAGAGAGAGACAGTGTGGGAGAGAGACAGCAGACAGGAGGCTGTGAGATATGAGCTTTGTAGGGATGAAATCAATACACACACTTTGTTCACATGTGTGTGTGTGTGTTGCTGTGTGTCTGTGTTATAGCGTGTGATCCATTGCGATCTATCAAAAGGTTGCGCGTCTGCCCGCAATGCACCCGCACTCTTTGATGCACATGCATTCCAACAGACACTAATGCATTACACACTAGCAGCGTCATGTAGTGTCTACTTGTAAATGAGTTGCATTTATTATTCTCTATTTTTATTTCTCTGCTTTTATCCATACAGCTTAATGCGATATGTACTGTATTTACATGCTTACTGCTCTGTTCCCAATCCTAGTGAGCTGCCTACTGCCTACATAGGCAGCTGCCTTTTAAGGCAGCATCCTAGCCATCATGGAACCTGTTAAGTGACTGATTTGGAATGCTTTTGATTTCAGTAGAGTTTGATGTCTGTTTGTTGCTAAGCTAATGCTCTGACAAGCATTAAATATTAAAGGCACAATATGTAATACGCCACTAGAGGACGCATATCCAAAATGATAACAAAGGCGTAGCTTGACGTCGCTGTGAGGTACGGAAGGATAAAGTTTTCTAACCGTTACATTTCATCACATACTGTTATTTCTTTTTAATGTAATGTTTAATGCTAACGTCCTGCGCATAGGTATCACTTTATTTTACTAATTAAATGGTGGAGTAATGCAGTGCAGTTTTATGTGTTTAAAAAAAATCATACTGAAAGTACATTTAAACTTAACTATAGCATTTGCAAGAAAAGGTGACTTATTATTTTTGAATTAAATACTGTTACACTGCCATAGACTTGTCATATATATGTGTGCTAGATGCTACAACAACTACTTCTGACTTTTTCATGAAACATCCGAAATCGCATACTGTGTCAGTATGTACTCAACTAGATTAAGTACCTGTTTATCAACCGTTAAAACAGTGCATCTGTATGGCACGTGTGTGTACAGTATGCATACATTCTGGACATACGTTCACCATGTTTTTATTGTCATGTGACCCATATGTTTGTTCATCTATGATGTACTAACAACAGACATGAAAATAATTCACTCAGTTAAACATGTTAAACTCCAGGAAAAATTTAACCACAAGGAATGCAATTTTGTGGTATCTTATATCACTTACATTGAAAAGAGTCACTTGATTCACAGTTTTCTGGTATTCTTAATTTATTAACTTTTTGAATTTGGCAGTTTCTCAGTTCCCATGGCTTAGTTTCGGATGCATACCTAAAAATCAGTAGACCATCCAGGTATTTCTCACCTATTGTTTTTCGCATACTGAGGTTTTGGACATTCCTTATGCATACTGATTTTTATAATATATAGTAGGTGACTTCTGGTGCAACAATAGTGTCTACCGCAGTAAAAGCGTAAGAGAACAGATAAATAGATAAAAACTAAAGATAACGCAATTGACAGGCAATCCTATGAACAGCAGCGTTGAACAGGTTAAAACTGCACATTTTTCTGGATTGTTGAAAACATTTGGCATAATGGATGTACACGTAAACAAATATTACAACACTGTGCTAGTGCGCAAATCGTACATATTGTGCATTTATAAAAACATGCAATTATTGTGTGAAACGATAAAATTAAACATTTTACACTGAGCAATTTCTTTTTGATGATTTTATGTATTAAATGAAATACAAGTGTATTATAAATCAATATTTCTCTTGCCTCATCCTCCATCTTGATTTATGTTTTTTTAATACACTCGCTGCAATGCCTTCTGGGATGGTCTCTTCCAGTGAGGAAACATGCGAGTTTAGAATGTTAGTATACTAACTTGAGGGCAGCATAATTACATTGCCTACCTTTTAAAACAGCCTTCACTTCATCAGTGTGTCTTAGATGCCTTAAGATGCTGCCTCTGTAGGTGACTCGCTAGGTTTTGGAACAAAGCATTTGTGTACATGCACACTGAGTGGTGGACAGACACAAATACTCGCAGGGTTGTGTTGACACGCACAGACCTCTGTTATTCATTCCCACCCCGTGAGTCTGTTTTCAGGCAAGCGAAACGAAATTCCTCAGAAATGAATTCTCACCGAGTCGGTAGTGAACTGGATTTCCCAGTAGACTTCCTGTGTCTCCGGGTTTCAGTTCTACTCTTGACCACAGAGGGGAACACTCGGAATGGAATTAGACACTTCCCTGCAGAGAGCTACAGACTCTCAGACAAACAGAGAGAAAGACAGAGAGGAGAAAAGACAGAAGGCTGGATGTCATTTTTAAAAGAGAAAAAGAGTCAAACAGATGTAACAAGAAAAAGAAATAAAGACGTGAAGGAAATAGACAGAAGATTCTGTTTTAACACTGCGGAATGCTGTTTTTCAATAAACCCATTAGCTGTATATTTCAGATTAATGCCAACAATTAAATGACACATAGGAACAACACTTTTATCAAGCCCTGTGGATATGGACAGGGCACTATGCATATTTAATCTGAACAGCCCGCAATAGAGGCCATTATGGCCGTGTAATTACGGTAATGCTGTAACAGGGTCTTTTGTGCAGAGTGCTGTATTCACTCTCTGGAGCCCCGTGTTTGCTTGTGTATATTTCTGCAGCCAAAGAAAAGCTGCAGCATTATTGTCTTTTCCCCTTCTTTTGTTTCGTTTATTTATTTTACAGTGCGACCTTTTCTTCTTTTAGTTCTTTCGTTGATGTGTTCTTTTGTTTTCTTTTTTATAAGAATATTCGATTGTCAATGAGCAGTGACAACAGGTCCACTTCCTCTCAAACAAATGATTCGTTCTGCTCATCCTTCTATCAGACTAAGCCACATCCAATCAGAAAGGGTTAACTGGGCGCAGTTTCCTTTCATTAGGTTGCGACCAGCGTGTTGTGCCTTCCGTTTTTTTTGCTTTATAAAGGTGAGCTTGTTCGCTTTGTTCCTTATAACTAGGGGTGGAAACTCACACACTGTGTGTTCTCCTTATGTTATGGGAGATCCTCTTCAGCAGCAGTGTAGCATGAAGCTCAGTTGGCGTTCTTGCAGTTTCCAGTGAAGGATTTGGAGGTTCTGGTGAAGTTCTGAGCTTATCTGGACCCAGCAGGTCCCCTGACTGAGCCTCAATCCCCAGTGCATTATCATAACAAGGGCATACAGAAATGAGGAAAAACAAAAATCCAAGTCCAAACAAAAACAAATTCACAAAAACAAGGAATTTCCAGAGCAATTTGTGATGTAAATTGGGAGCTCAACCTCTTTGTTATGTTAGACGGGCCTTCATTCGTATTTCAAAAGATGTTTAAAATACCACTTTCTAAAAAAACGTAATGTTTTTGTAATTGTGTGGCTTACATTCATAGTCACATTTCTCAGATGTCGCTGTCTCTCTCTCTTGCAGGAATTAGACACCAACTCTGCTCAGCCACAGCTGTACATGGAGACCCCCAGCTGGGCAGGTGAGTGTGTGTTTGTGGAGGTCATGGCCTCTTTTATGAGCGTATGAGTGTGTCTTGGTGTGCTGTTTGGGTGAGTCAAGGAGGACGTGCGGTCGTGCTTACACCTGCTATTAAAAAACGTTTTGAGTGATCTGATCACAAGTGGTCAGCTGAGACACATCACTGTTTACACCTGGTAGTAACATGCCTCTCAAATCTGTCGTCTGTGATAGAGAGAGCTCTGAGGGTGACTGCATGCTTATAAAAAATATATTGCTTCCCAATATATATTTAAATTATCATATGATAATTAAAATACTCTATTTTACCTGTACTTCTGATGTCAGGCAAATGTGTCAGATGGTTGTTTCATTGTAAAGCTCCTGTGTGTTTGTGAACAGATCAAATTGATATTAACCAGTTGTAAACAGGGTGTGCTTTAGGAAAAGTCGCAGCTAATGGGGAACGTTCTTAGAACATTGGCTAATGTTTTCTTAAAGTTCTCTCTAAAAGTTATCAAAACCATTTTTGCGGTAACATCGGTAAGACTTTTTTAACTTCATATTTCATGTATCAAAAATATTCCTAAGTAATTAGTGGAACATTACGGAAACAAAACGTAACAGAATTAAAGGTTTTAATAACATTCTGATAACTAGGCAATAATGTTAATACAACATTTGAAAAACTGGGCGTTTTGAATGTTCCTAGAACTTTCAAAATAACATTTTTACATCTTAATGGAAATGTCAGGGAAACGTTCTTGCAACCTAAAATTATTAGCTGGGATGTTATTTTAAGAATGAATGGTGATGCAAGCAAAGGTTTGATTGAACTGTTGAGTCTGGTCCTAGATAGGGTGGATTTCATATTTTTGCACAATGTACATTTCCAGCCTCTCCTTCTCTCTGTCTCTCTCTCTTTCTCTCTCTCTATTCTATACCATCCTCATCCGCTATACATCTCAATGTCATCGTTGTTTCCCGTCTGTCTGGGGTGTTTCCTCTAAGGATCAGTTACCTTACTAGAACCCTGCTTCAGTAGATTGATTTTTACCTTTTGCGCCGTAAACCATCAAAATCAGAGTTGACTCCAATGCAAAGCTACCTTATAAGACCGGAACGACTGGGCCAATCTTAGCAGCCCGTTGTGCACATGTCCTTTAGAGTTGTAAATGAGACTGTGTCTTTAACAGTGGAGTGGAGAGGGACGAGCGAGGGAGTGAGAGAGGAGTGGTTTGAGTATTGCTGACGACAGGCCTTTGATTCTGAGCATGCCCATTAGAGGGAGCCATAAATCCTGGACTCTCTGGACTGCCTGTGTCAGCAGTCCATGGAATGAATTGATATTAAACGCGACAAAAAGCCTCTTTAATTCTGCCTCCACCAGCCGCTCTCTCTCTTCTCTTCCTTGCTCTCTCTCTCTCCCTCCCTCTCTCTCTCTCTCGTTCTCCAACTCTATTTCTTCTCTCTTCCTCCCCCTGTTCTGGACGGTAATTGAAAAGAGGGAGAAAAAAAGCTCAGCGAAGCCAAGCCTGCCATCATAAAAACATCTGCAATTACATCCGCTCTATTCATTATTTACGAAAGTCATTAATTAAATATTACTCGCAAATAGTAATAGCATTTTCCCCCTTTTTGCCCCCATGTTGCCTTCGAAATGGGCACATTTTCTGCCAAACATCACAATGCGGTTTGCAGTAAACATTTATGTTTAGACATTAAGGGCAATTATGACGATTATGTTAGCGGATTTGTGCTGCGACCGAGCTCTGTTCGAATGCCTCGTGAACCTGAAGGGCCCGGAGCGGGGCCCTCGTAGCATATAAGGCGGAAATCTGCTCATGTCGCGTCCGCGCTGTCACCCCTCACCCCGGTGCTGAGCTAACTTGATTCACTTTCAGGCAAATTGGATATTCTAAAATGGCCTCCTTTCTCATTTTTATTGGCCTGTCTAAAAATGTCCCATAATGAGGAGAGGAAGTGCTGTCATTTGATGACATCACCCCCACACAAGACATGCTAAAACCATAAGCCGTGGGATTTCGGGTGCCAAATTGATAAGTTAGACTAGTTATTCCCAAAATTGTAAAGATGAGGAACCATACATCATACACGCAGCTCCATGGCATAGCGCTCTTTTGAAGCGAGGTGGATGACATTCTAAGTGGGGTGCTCGGTTGCTTAGAGAGCAGAAGCCAGCATCAGGTACAGCTGTTTTAACTCTTTTACTTAGCAGGGCCCCAACTCGGAGGCTCTCAGCCGGTACGAGGGGCCACGCTCACGACATGCGTGTGATGGATTGAGTTGGGGAAAACCATCATCTGGTTGTGCATGCACGTGCTGAGCGAGGTGGGCCCCGCGTGATTAATGATATTTGCCTGGAGTCATCGAAAGCTGGATTTAAGTATTTCGGATTTAAAGTAACATTCGTCTCTATTGTTCACAGCGAGAGAGGCATTAGTCAAATTCAGCCATGTCTCCACAGACGACGACGATCCAACCCCCGGAGCACGCTGTGTAACAGTGCTGTTGTCTCACTCTCGCTTCTGCAAATTATTCATGCAATTTCTGCCCATTTTGTCTGATTATCCACAAATCACTCTTACGACTGAGTTTATCATCCTGCCAAAATCATTTATTTCGCAGTAGTATTTCTGCTGAGTAAACGTTTGATGAATTGCTGTCATTATGCTTTTTTTAAAGTGCAAATATATTCTGGCAAATATAGGACTTTGTTTATCCCAGTAATTTCAGTAAATAGCAATATACAGTTTAAAGTTCTGCGTTAAATAAGTCTGTCCGGTGCACTGAATCAGACAAAATTTTTGAAGTGGGTAAAGCAGGTGTGTGAGTGTGTGTGTGTGTGTGTGTTTATGTGAGTGTGTGTGTTTGGGTGTTTATGTGAGGAAGTGAATGAGTGTGTGTGGGTTTTTCCATATTCTGAGTTCTGAATCACACACAAGGTGAAGGTCCATTGATGCCTGATTCAAAATCCCCTGTGACAACTGAGTAATGAGATGAGATGATAGACCCGGCCCGCGTCTGGCACTGATATTTTGTAACCGTAAACGCCCTGAACTCAGCATTTAACTGACCATCTGATCCAAGACTAACAAAGATACTCAAGGTCAGAAACTCACTCCTCCCTCTAAAACCGTGTTTCTTTTAAACGCTTAGCAAAGCATAATTTGTGCACTGTGTTTCCTTCGGCTCAAATTAATCACTCTTACATGGTCAAATGACGAATGTACCAAAGTTGGACTTCGGGCTTAGCTTGTGCGCGGAGAGTTAGATCTTGGCATTCTCTGGTCAGATGCTTTCAAACAAACGGGGGTGAAAGAGCAAAAATTGTACCTGACTGCCACTCGGCTCTCTTTCTTTATGTCCGCAGCTTGTACAGAACTGTCAATGGAAATCTAATTGCCAGGAAAGCGTTCAATGCTAACTGGGTTAGGTTGGTGGAGAGTGGCATGCACTGTACCCATGGCTGCCTGTTTGAGCCGTTTGTTTCAGGCCTAAGTCACGGCAGATAGGCTGTGTGCAAGTGTGCTGTGAGAAAAATACACATTACGAATGACTCTCCATCCAACAAAACCCTTCTGGGGACTTCAAAGGAGTGGCCATTATAATCATGCTGTAAAATAGGGAGAACCAGGAGACGTGTGCGAAAATGAGTAGCAATACAACTTAGTTTGCCCTGCATCTGTCCTTTTACATGCTACTTATATAGTATAGTATGCTGATTGGGATAATATTGTGCAACAGGTTTTAAAGCATAGTGCACCAAAAATGAAACAGATCTGTCATCATTTTCTCACATGTATGCCTTTTGTGTTTTGAAGAGGAAAGAAAGTCACACTGGGTTGGAGAAGAGATGAGGGTGACTAAATGATGGAGTTTTTATTATAGGTTGAACTGTCTCTTTAATGTGGCAATCTTTAACCACAAGCTGTGTGAGGGGTGGAGATGTTTTAAGTGGCTTGCTGATACATGCCATTGTGAGCGCCATTGAGGCCACACTTTGGATATAAAGGGGCTTTTCTCTCACGCTCACTCTTAAAAGTGCTCTTCAAATGAGGGCTTTCTAATCATAATTACACCCGCGACTGTTTGGCTTGTATCAGCTCTCATCAGGAGCCCCTCTGGCCAAATCACAGGACTCAAATCAGAATCACAATGACACGCATTTAATTAGAAAGTTTTGATGTTTTAAAATGCTTCATTTACAGGATTGGGAGTTCTTTGAAGCACGGAGACACAACACTGATTATCGAAAGAAGTCTCTGTAAGTTGCTGCGAGGGGTCGCAAACAGCGAGCTAATCTTAGCTCGCGTCCTATTCGCTGTCACACTGACAAGAAGTGATGGTGTTGTGGTTGACGTGCTGCGATAAGTGTGATACTCTGTGATCTCATTGGTTGATTTGTAGATGCAGTGTTGTTGCTGGATTACTCGATATAAAACAAATTTTCTTGCCTAATCCCAAGATTCAGAACCCCCAATTACTGGATATCAATAAACGTAAACGGCAAACTGTAAAGTTGAGTAAATGAGCGCGATAAATCCACCTGTATTTTCAGTTCAAAGCCAGCAAACCGCGTTGCAGAAAATTGCATTCGAAAGGACGTGTCGGGCTTCAAAGTTCTCAGCTCTCACAACCTGCCACAGTAATATGATTAGTCAAAGCTATGTGTTTTCTTTTGGTTAATGTTCTTTCGGTGCTCGGAGATGTTTCTCCACTAGTTCCTCATCAAAAATTAACGGAGAAAAAAACGTAATGATAATTGCATAGAAGTGTTGCATTATTAAGTTCGCAATGCATGCGTTGGAGAGCGGAGAGGGTGAGGATAGTCATCACACTGATTTGAGGCCTCTCAGAGGAGGCACGGGTGTTGTTTATGAGGATAATGAGCCCTTCATCTCACCCAGTGCAGCTTACAATGGGCTCATTACAATTAAAATGGCTGAAAAGCAGGCCTAGAAGAAGCAGGGAATAAGCATGATGAGAATTCAGTGGGAACGTTTGAAGGAATGGTGTATTAACCGGCCAGGAAGTCATTTTTAACCCCAGTGGCAGCTGAATTATGTTCCATTACTGAATTGGACCTAATGCTTTTTTCTGCAAAACACATTGCTCCTGAAGCTCACTTCAGAAAGAGCGCTGGTAATGTCCTGCAAAATATCCACTGAAACAGCCTTTTCTCCCTCCTTTTTCTGTTGAAATTCACCTCGGTAACGAAGTTTGAATGGATTTTCGGCCCGCTCGACGTTATCTTTCAACTCGCCACATTTACACCTGCGTAAACTCCAACTGTAAACACATGTGTCTTCTAAAAAAAAAAGACCCTCAACCTTTCACCAGCTGCTCGGATCATCAGAGAGACTCATTCCTGCCTTTGTATGCATCACTGTCTTCAGGCTATAAAAGAATAATGCAGTTATTGATTTGAGCATTTCAGCTCATATGTTTCCACTTCGCCCAGCTCTGCTGCCCAGATTAATTTTTGAATCTTCGATTCATGGACACATCACATAATGAATAGAGGTGATTCATGTCATTGCTTTTAAATGCTTAAATTGATATGGTTCCCCACTGGTTGGTAGCGTAACAGTGTCGCGTGGTCCGCGTCAGCAGTTATGTCGTACAGAAATATGTATTGATCATTTCTGATTGCAGCATTTTCTCTTATTTTTATTTTACATAATAGTTCACCCAAGAGTTAAAATGATATACTCGTTTGTTCGTATATACTCACCCTCATGTCCTTTCAAACACGTGTGGTTGTATTCATTTGGTGGAATTTAAAAGCAGTCATTTTGATAAATATCGTACTTAAATTCTAGTCAGTTCTTTAATACACAGTCAGTTCTGAGGCATCATACTACTTCAGAAATTTGGAACATGGTGCATAGAATTAAATGAACTGTACAATTATTAAATCTTTTGTGTTCAATGTAAGTTAAGACGTCGTACATGGGGGTAAATAAATGACAGGAAATACAAAGAAAGAATTTTCATTTTTGGGTGAACTAATCCTTCAGCATTGCTCTCCTTTTATGACATCGCCGAAGATTTGCATTAATCTTTCCGTTTTAATTCATTACGCTGTTCCAAATCAGTTTAGGTTGTAAGCCACATTTACCTGCAGGGTTCCTTACCATAATGTGCTTTACATTAATCTAACGCTTACTGTCAAGTATTGCACATAGATCTGACAGTAGCCTGAATTTATACAACTAAAGGCATTCTTTAAAAAATGTAAGAGGCCCTGAGGGAGATTTATGGACCACTTTTACACAACCAATTCAGCCTACTTGGTCTGGGAGAGAGAAAGCAGGCTGTAGTGTTGCTGGACGAGCTGGAGCCGCACTGTAATCTGTTGTTCATTTTTACTTCATTTTTCTCCAAAGTGACATCTACTGTCCAGCAGGTGGTACCAAACATTTATCTATCCTCTCCCCTATCTATCCTCTCACACCATCCAGCATTCAGAAAATTTAGACACCCCAAACAATGGGCTCTCCAGAGACACCTTTAGTCTGCAACACAAGTAAACAGGCGGCACTGATCCAGACCAAAGGAAAAGACAAACTGACGTGTTTTAGACACAAAAGTTTGAGTGCAGCTGGACAAGTTTACAGTTTTTCCTCCACTGAGTTGCTGACATTTTCTTTCTCTCTACTCGGTCTACGCGTCCACATTCCCTCAGTGTCATGCGTCGTTTCAATCAAACACTGTAAAATGTAGGGGCTGGTCGTTAATCCTCCTCTCACCCGTTTAATGGCCGCAGCAAAAATGGAGTCGTAAAAATTTTCGTTTTTTCCCTTGTGGAATGTGGAAAGTGGGCAGAGGGACCCTAGTAGAAGGTGTATTTGCTTGTAACATTACCATTTAGTTCTGCTACGTATGGTAGCGTTACACCATATAGCCAAGTTCATTTTTTAAGATACCTGTCTGGATTTATTTCAGATGATCTCATGTTCAGGCATGAGGCACACAGAGGCAGAAGATGGTGCACTGATGACATCACAAGGGAAGAGGAGTGGTGTAGCCAATTAGCTAAAGAACTTGTTGTGGTCACTAGAAGGTTGTAGGTTCAAGGAATGATCCATGAACTTTCCATCATGCCCTGCAGCAAGGGAAGTGTGCTATTCTGTGCAACTAGCATCACCAATCACATCGCTCTCCCATCTCCCATAGTCATGCCCTGTTTGTCATACTGACAAACAAATCAATGACAGAGACACGTTTAGAAAAAAAGTACAGTCTGAATGGTTTATCCACAGAATTTTCATCTCTCAATACTAATTTAGCATATGAGAAAGTATTTTATATTGAAAAAACTTTCACTTGTTATCCCCGGCTTGGTGCAGGTGGACTGTCCCTGTGGTAAGTCTATTGTAGGTCGTTCTACAATAAAGTCTTGTCTAAATATAAATTAGTAAATTAGTCGGATATAGCTGGCTAAGGAAAGCGTTCTTAAGAGGGCGAGAGTTCTCTCCAAACACTCGAGTGTGCCAGCTTTCGGCCCTGGATAGTGCTGGAGTCAGTTGTTCTAATTTTGTCCCCGCTTCATTCTCTAAGCACCGTTGCCGCCGTGATAACTTCATCGCTAAACAATTAAAATCTTACCTTTCATTTTCGCACGTGTCGGCACAAGAAGAAAAAGCAGAGTTAATGCGTGTGGGGAATGCGCATCCAGCCATGCATATAATGCAGACGTGGAGAGCGCGCGAATTGTCTGAGAGTGGAGAGTGTTTGCGGAACATTTGTAAACGCGAGAGGCTTTTGATGTTGCGTTGTGAAAACACATGTTAGCGCTCATTATAGCGCTGTTCCTCAGCCCTTCATTTGTATATTCCGCCGGGCACGGGCACCGAGGAGGAGCCATCTACCCTACAGAAAGTGTGCACCCTCTCTCCACATTCCCTCATTCATCATGTTGACACCAGCGCAGCTACTTTTGTGAAATGGAGAAAAATGGTTAAGTCAGCTCTTTCTCAGAGCCTCTTGCAAGTGTGTGTGTGTGCGCGCGCGCGCGCGTTTGTGTGTGCGCACGCATCACTGTCGCAATGTAGTGCTTGTATGAGGAGTTTGCACGTGTGATGAGCTTTGGCAGTTATGATGTGAACATGACGTGCGAGACAGCACTTCTGTATACACACTGACTGAATTTTATTTATTTTAGTTGCAAAACTTGAT
>JAZGTJ010000839.1:0-74747 GCA_036877575.1 Botia almorhae | reverse complement strand
CCCGGAGGAGAACTGCCCCTCACTACCAGCCCGGGGATAAGGTCTGGCTCTCCACCCGAGACATACGCCTACGTTTGCCCTGCCGCAAGCTGAGTCCCCGCTATATTGGTCCCTTCAAGATCCTGAGGCAGATCAATGATGTGACGTTTCAGCTTTAGCTCCCACCAAGGTATCGCATTCACCCCACCTTCCATGTTTCCCTCCTAAAGCCCTTCTCTCCCTCTGCCACAGACACTCCCGGAGCTGAAGCTGAACCCCCTCCTCCGGAGGTCCTGGAAGAACCCTCCGTTTACTCCGTGCGGGAGATCCTGGACTCCCGACGTCGAGGCGGCCGCCTGGAATACCTAATTGACTGGGAGGGGTATGGTCCGGAGGAACGTTCATGGGTACCCCGGGATGACGTTCTGGACCCTGCGTTGCTCATGGACTTCCATCGCAACCACCCATATCGTCCTGCCCCTCGACGTCGTGTTAGGGCGTCGGGGGCCGCCCCTGGAGGAGGGGGTTATGTCAGGAATCCACCGCAATCACCATCACCCGTCTCACCCCCAGCAGCACCGCTCACTTGTTCATCATCCCCTGAGTTTTGATCACCACCACCTGTGTCCCATCCCTAAGGCCCTATATATGTCCCTATTCCACGTCTACTCACCGTCTGATCTACAGATTACATCTCTCCATGCGACTGCCTGTTCCTGCTACGTTATTGACTGTTCCACTGTTCTCCACGTTCCAGTTCCTGCGTTCCTCAGTTAAGCTTTCCTTAGTTGTTGTTATCTGCCCCTTACTCTCTTTAATAAACTACTGTGTTAACTCACCTCTGATCCGGGCTTTCTCTGTTACCTGTTGTGTGTGACACCTTGTCTTTAACCATGTTTTAAATTACTTTTAACTGGCAACAAAGTGATGAAAAATATCAACAGAATATCAATAAATCATAAATATTGCCCTCCCATCTCTTTTTGCTCATGAGTTTGCTCATGTGAGTGATACTGACCTGCACGCAGCTATGAAGAAGCTTCAAGGCACAGACAGCGTTATTTCTACCTAATTCCTCATTAACATCTCTACCATGAACTATATATGTGAACCAATGGTAATATGAAGAACAGTTCACATAAATACAAATGTATGCAGCTTTAACATAAAATGTCAATTATAAACTGAAAATGCTTTAAAGATATCATTTGGAAATATGTAAATGTGGCTGACTAATCATAGTGTGTTAGTTGCTAATAGATAATCAATTCATGATGCTGTTGCCACAGTGCATTTATTACACTTGTACTGTAATTATGCTTCTATCTCAGTTTCACACAGAGCGAGAAGTCCAGCGTCTAGCCTCTGAGGACAGGGGTATGATCCTGTTCATTAAAAGCCAATTAAATCTTTTAAACACCACTCTGAAACCATTAACACAATCTGTTCATCTATATCTGAGATCCATGTGAATATCCCACCTCCCTGAAGTCTAGACCTGACATTATGATTGAGGCCACCCACACCGTCACTCAACCATGCCTGCAGTATCAGTATGTTAGTAATACTGATTCTTTATGATATTGAGACCAGTCAAACAGATATATCAGATATATCAGCTTTTAATTACTGCAGAAGAATGTCTGGTATTGGAAAGGTGCACTAACAAGTTGCTGTTTGCAACAGGCAGTAACAGTCCATTCTAACCATTCTGTACACCAATTTTGCTCTTATTCGCAGTCTACAGTTCACAGTCTAATGGCCTAAAACCTAAATAAGCTAAATGACAAGAGATCATAAAGATTATAAACCTTTTGCATACCAAACTTTTTGCAAACCAATTTGCATACAAATTAAGTCATGACATGACAGATGCCTTCCACTAAATGTTACTTAGTCAAGGGGCAGAAATATAGCACAGATATATAAACCTAAAATGTTATATATAAACCTATCTTGACTAAATGTTGTAAGTTTAAGTATTTATGTCCAGGCTTCTTCTATAGTGTTGTAGTTAATCAGGTGAGCTGAGGTGAAAGGTCAGCTGTAACTCAGCTGTTCTAATTATTCATCAGAGTGTGATGCCACATTGCGCAACTGTCATCAGCCCAGTCCTTAGAGCTCATTAGGGCAGCCAGCCAGACAGGAGTTCCCCTTATTGTAGACAACACATCCCTTCCTCAACCTGATTGCAGAGAACATCCCAGCCAGGGCCACTCATTTCAAATCCAGTCCCCCCATTTGCAACACAGACGACTAGGTATCAGCAAAAATGAAATGAATTAAACAGATTTCAGACAGGTTTACAGTACAATTACTTTTAGTCTTAAGCGACATAGCTTGAATCACTGTCCAGGTTGTATAATATTAACACAACAACTTTTTATGGTCTTTTCTGATTCTCCCATGAACAAACTCTAAATATAGTGCTATTACTATACTATAACCTGCCAATAAAGCTGTTTTATGATTCTGTCAGGAGCTCTGGTGGTCTGTACTCAAATCTGGTGACATCAATATGGTTGCGTCAGATCACTCACCCTGCACGCCTGACCTAAAGTGTTTGAACAGTGGGGATTTCATACAGGCATGGGGAGGAATCTCTTTTCTGCAGTTTGGTAGGCTGTCATTGGTTCATCAATACATTCATGCTCTCACATACCTCTCATTGATTGTACAGATTTTGTGACCAAAGTTCTGTGGGAAGTAAACAATAGTAACAAAGTAAACAAAAACTGTTTACCAGTCAGACTAATGATTTACTCTAAAAACTTAAACACAGGGATCAAGTCAAAGTCCCGGCCGTGATCTAAATTAACAGATATAACTGGATGTATTTTATAGATTTCTGCATAAACAGGTCTTGATTTAAGTTACAACAACAGACAAAC
Organism: Botia almorhae; assembly: GCA_036877575.1. Lineage (NCBI taxonomy): Eukaryota > Metazoa > Chordata > Actinopteri > Cypriniformes > Botiidae > Botia > Botia almorhae. The sequence continues at coordinate 71,877 of JAZGTJ010000839.1, read as the reverse complement.
ACAGTCTGCTTAAATTAACAACACTCAAACAATGATGCTATATAGTCCTAAGTTAGATAAACTGAAACCTAATTAGTGAGACCAGATAAGAGGTGTTGGTTTAAGCCACTCTGTCCTATAAAAAACAAACATATTAAGTTCATCAACTGCCTTGATGTGAACAACTTGGTCTCAGAACCCTCAAAGATATTAAGAAGAAAATCAACTCAAAGCTATGTGTGGAGAAATAACACAACGCACACCAACATCAAAATCTAAACAAACTATGGTGGAGGGACCATTAGGGTGTGGGGCTGCTTTTGCTGCCTTGGGACCTGGACAGCTGGCCGTCACTGGCAGAAGAATGAATTCTTCTGACATTCACAGATAAAATGTAAGACCATCTGGCTGCCAATTAAAGCAAGAAGTTAGGTGATGCAACAGAACAATGACCCAAAGCGTAGGAGTAAATTAACATATTGGCTTCAACAAAAAATATTCCTTCTGGCCCAGTCAGTGTCCTGAACCAATTGAGATGCTCTGGTTAGACCTCAAAAGAGACATCATAAGAATTTTTAGAATAGTTACTACAATGGCTTACATGTGTTTTTACCCTGCACTGTAAATGTTTACACAGTGTGTTCAATAAAGACATGACAATGTAACGGAATTGCTTATTTGATATTTGTTTACAAAGACTGTGTTTGTCACTTGCGGTGAATTAGTTTGAGGTTAGATAACATTAAATTACCAACATATGCAGAAATCATTGCTAAATCCATGCAATGTACTGTAATAAAATGTATTAATTTTCTTTTACCAAATCATCACTTATTCTTTATAATTTTGACATCACAATTATTATTTCACTGTTATTTCACTCAACAGGTTTATCTTTGTTCTAGACACCAGCTTCTAAAAGTTGCTGGTGGCTTTACGACTGTTGCGTACAGAGCCTGCTCAACTCTGTCACCTTGACAACCAAAAGTCTCATTCCAGGTCATAATGCAGACTTTTGGGATCCAGAAAAAGAGTTCACAGTAAGATAGAGATGGATTTACTCCACCTAATTATGTCTTTTAACATTATACTATAAAGTATATCCTTGATGTACTATAAGAGATGTTTGTTGATCAGCAACTTGTTTAAAGCTCTGCATGCAATTAAATGTGTCACTTAATACACCAGGTTAAAGAAGAATACAAAGTAAGTTGAATAAACCATATCCTGCTGATTAGTTGAGCAGGATATGGGGAGGTGAGGGGCACTAAAGTCAGAGGAAGGGTGGTTTACAGTCATGGCTGTTTTAGTTCTCAGCATCTGGGGAAACATCTGCTTATCCAGGGTAAGACTCTGTAAGCAGAAAAAAAACACTTCACTGTTGCAAAGCCTCTCTAGCCATGTCCATGCTAACAATGTGACATGTCAGTTTGTTAATAAACAGAATAAGCTATTTATTTAAATGACTGTGTAAAGTGTCTTTATTAATTGTGGTGCAAATCTATTTATTAACACTTTATAAAAATTACATATCTGACAAACACAACATTAAATAATGCTCAAGCCTTATTTTTTGTTGTTGTAGATATAACATTATATGTTAATACGTTCTTCTGATTTAAACAAAACAGTAGGCAGATATTGCTGAAGCTATAACCTTCTACTGTATCAAAATGAGCCATGTACCTTGTGGAAAATTGCTACCCAGGATTCTATTTCAATAGTAGCAAAACACATTGTGGAAATGTTCAGTTATTCATGTTTTATATCTAAGGCCCCAAACAAATAACAATTTAACATTGTTATGAAGTACTCTAAAAGTATGTTATCAAGAAGACAATTAGTTCGCTGACCATTATATAATGCAAAATTAATGCTGTTAACATACTGTACAATGTTGTTATGGGGTTCTGTTGTAATTAGGTTCTTTCAGGATGTATAAATACAACTCAAATACATCACTGCAAAGATAAGCAACTAATAACTAACCCAGGCAGCAAAAGCGTATTTTATTAAATGTACGTTTCATTGCTTTTCATTTTTTTATGTAAATAAAGATCTATTTTGCTCTTGTATTTTATGGAAGTGGAACTGTCAAATTATTCCTAGACTAAATTTAAATAAACACTGAAAAGCATATAAATTTATAATTTAGTATCTCAGATTTCGTATTTGGAATCTAAAGTAAAATACATGTTTGGTTTATTAAACAGTTGCTCTCACTACTCAAAACCATAGTGTTTAGGGTGGTTGTAGCAGGACTCAGTGTAAGATGATTGCCCAACAGATGAAAGGTTTGCCCACAGTTCACGAGTTAACCATTGCCTCAGTCTCTCAGTGCACTGGCAGCATTATGTCCTCTCTGTCTGTTCCTACACCAGCATGTCTGTTACAGCCCTTCCCCATCCCCCACCGCCTCATGCTCGGACCAGGACCATCCAATGTACCCGCACGGGTCTCAGCGGCTGGAGCACAGCCCATGTTGGGCCACCTGCATGCAGAAACCATTGAGGTGATGTATGTGCTATAGTTACTCTTGGAATAGCTGAAACTACATATAAGGGTCATAGTAAGTGAAGGTGTCTGATGTTAAATAATGATCTTTAATGATTGAATGTAAGCTAAAATAAGTGCAACATCAGTAGGAAAAATTACTTGCATGTGGCTTGTGAGCTGCAGTATATCTATAGAACATTTTTAAAAACGTTAAGTGTATAAGACATTATACAATTTATTTAACCTTAGCCTTATCAAAGTCTTTATATGTTAGGTATCTAAAATACTCCTTTCTGATTGGTTAATTGCTGCACTTTGATTGGTTAAATATTGTTTTTATCCCTGACAACCAATCTCCTACACTGTGCTAGTATCATATTGTATCCATGTCTAGTACTCTGTCGTTTAGCATAATCAAAATAATTAGAGCATTTAATGTCCATTTAAGCATTTATTTGGATAGTTGTCATTTAAGCAGGTTAACATAGTCAGCTGGTCATTATAACAATATAAACCCCAAAATAAACCATAATAAACAATATAGTTAAGACCTCTTTTCATTTCAAGGTTCTAATCACCGTCTGGGTTTATTTTGACCAACTGACTGTACATTATCCATTATCTACATTATCAACCCATATCTATTAATGTAAATGTCTTGTGTTTATTTCAGATAATGAATCACATAAAGAGTGGTATTCAGTATGCATTTCAGACTCAAAACAGAGTGACTCTGGCTGTGAGTGGACCAGGTCATGCTGCTATGGAGTGTGCCATCTTTAACGTACTGGAGCCTGGAGAAAGTGTGCTCATAGCAGTCAATGGCATATGGGGAGAGAGGGCTTCAGAGATAGCTGAAAGAATAGGTACTGATTCTGCTTTTAGTGCAGGAATAAAGCGATTCAGGACCTTGATTCATATCTCATAAACTCTTCGACAGGTGCCAAGGTAAACACAATTGTAACCTCTGCTGGTGGGTACTTTAAAAATGAAGAAATTGAGCAGGTAATGTTATCATACGTAAATTACACATTTTGTTATCTATTTAATATTTTAAAAATGTCTGTACTGTATTTACAGGCATTAGACAAATATAGACCAGTGGTGTTTTTTCTCACACATGGGGAATCCTCCACAGGAGTGGTCCACCCTATAGACGGCATAGGTGACCTTTGCCATAAGTGAGAACTGTCTTTTTGTAAAGAGCTGTAAATTCTGCATAGGTGCCAGATTAAGATGAAGAAATTATTTTAATTTTTTTGTCTCCGTTTCTTATTGCTTTTGTTATCCAACATCCTGATCCCCACAAACCATCTTTTGTCCTTTATATTTAATGTTTTTTCCTTATTAAAAATAGCATCACCATTAAAACAGTGTGATTTTTTTTCCCATCACTTAGATACAACTGTTTGTTTCTGGTTGACTCTGTGGCTGCACTTGGAGGTGCTCCCATCTACATGGATAAACAAGGTATCAACGTGTTACATGCACTGAGATCAGGATTACTGCTTGTGGATGTATGTTTTTTTATGTACATGCTGTATTTTCAGGTATCGATATTTTGTATACTGGCTCCCAGAAGGTCTTGAATGCCCCTCCGGGAACTGCACCAATCTCTTTCAGTGAGAGAGCATGGTGAGACAGAACAGCTATATCAATGATGCCAGTTATTTTTTTGTCTTTGTTGTTGTCTTTTAAATTTTGTTTTGCAAAACAGCCAGAAGATATTTAACAGGAAAACAAAGCCAGTTTCGTACTTTTTAGACATGAGCTGGTTGGCAAATTATTGGGGTTGTGATGACAAGCCTGTACGCACGTAAGGTCCATTTATCACATTTACCAAGCACTGACTTAATAAATAAACAATAAAATGTTAAATTAACAATAAAATATTCCTGGTAGTAATGCTGCACAAATGTGAAATGATTGTTATAACTTTCTGCAGTTATCATCACACTGGGCCTGTGTCTGCTTTCTATGGTCTACGGGAGAGTCTGGCAATTCTGGCAGAAATTGTAAGACCATATTCTGTATTACACATTTCATGTTAAACATTGTGATTTTTTAAATTTCTATGCAAATGTAAAGACCAAATAGGGTGGGGGAAAATATATTTTATAATTTAGTTTTTATTAAAATACAATAAAATAAAATATATATATAATACAATTATAATTATATATAAATATAATACAATACAATATATTCATATATAATACATATATATATAAATTATATAGAAATATATAATTTTATAGTTAACTGTGGAGTTACTGTCACATCAAGAATCAATATTTTTAGGGTTTTGCATAACTATACACATAATAATAACAATAATAAAAAACGTATGGTATAACAAACTTAATATTCTGTCACGAGTTCCACTTACTCCTATCAAAAAGAGCAAACGACCTACAACAATAACATAGAAAAACTAGATGCCACAATTGTTTCAAGAACAGTAGTATAGGATAAAGGTCATATGTTTGCCATATGTTTGGTTTTTTTAAGGGTCTCGATAACTTATGGAAACAACACAGAGAAGTTGCAGAATACTTTCATAAAGGGCTAGAGGAGATGGGCTTGAAACTCTTTGTGCAGGACAAGGTTGGGATAAAATACATATCAAAAATCACTGCAACAACATATTACATGAAGCTAACTACTTTTACTAGTCCTGAAAATTTACTGTCTTACAGAAAGCAAGACTGCCAACAGTGACAACAATTGTAGCTCCATCAGGATATGACTGGCGAGAAATCACAGGGTACATTATAAAGACCTATAACATTGAAATCTCTGGGGGTCTGGGGCCTTCCGCTGGCATGGTAAGAAACAGTTCATTGGCGGATCACTGATCACACAATAGGAAAATGATATAATCATTTAGATGACCTGTTAAAGAGACTGATGGGTCTGTAATTCTTTTATTTTCTCATGTTCTTTTACAGGTTTTGCGTGTGGGATTGATGGGATGTAACAGCAGCAAGGCCAATGTGGACAAAGTGTTGGAAGCCTTGGCTGATGCTCTTAAACACTGCCACAAGAGCAGAGTATGACTGCATGACTGGCCAAAAGACAAGCATATCAACCTATTTTAGTAATATTGTAACATGACTTTAGAGGCAGCAAGTGAGGTTCCATGTGCAGTTTATTAAGAAGACACATACTCAATATAGACAGGCAAGGATCGGTACCGGCAGACAGATATAGCAAAGGCAAGACAAAAATCATAATACAAAAGCAGTTCCAGGATAGGGGCAGGCGGGTAGTACAAACAATAATCCAAACAGACAGTAATCAGGGCAGGCAGCAAGAATTGTAAGTATAGCCAAAATAGGGTCAAAAACACAGAAGAGACAAACCAGAAAACCACTCAGAAATGTTCACCATGGCAAAACATAACTTTGAAATGGAGTATGGTATAGACAGGGTTTAAATAGTCAGTTATTGAGGGTAGATGGAAAACAGGTGTGGAGGCGGGTATGTGAGATTATGGGAGTTGCAGTTTTAATACTCGGGGGATGGAGAACTCCGGTGATCATTGCAGGAATCGACGGAATTGGAGGCTGCATTCATGACAAATATAGTTGTGCTGACATTATTTTTGTGCATTATGTAAGCCTAGGTACAGGTCTTTCCCAAACCAAATAGTTATGGCCAGTAAACATGTCACTTTTTCTGGGTACAGTATGCACATTAAAATCAGAAAAAAAATCAGGCCAACATTAGTTATAAGGTTCAACATATGCTAGAGGTTATTCATCCAATTCAATTGTAATTAACCGACATTGGTTTTTAAAAACTGAGGGAGCATATCTTGGTCTGTTTGTGTGGGCCAATTTCTAAACACTATCATGAGCTCTGCTAGATATATTTTTGATTAATTATAAACCAAAATGTAGATGTTGTGATGTGATAAATATAAGTTTCTCACTGATTCTCGACTGACTCGTCTCTAAATAAACACATGATGTTCCTATGAGCTCACACTCTGTGACTTGTCCACCATCAAGTTTCGCTAAGGGAACTGCTTTAGTCCTGTAAACTCTTTAAGAAACTCGAATAACCCAGGCTGTCGCAATCAAGACTCTTTCATGGTGTAAATCCTATAAGAAAACATAATATGCTTTGGATTATATGTATGTATGTGACCCTCATTGTTGTTGTTTTTTGTCTTTGTAATTGTCCATTTACTGCATAATAAAAAATAATAAAAAAGAGAGAATTGGTTTTGTCCCGTGCCGGACACCGTAAAACAGGAAATACAGAAAAGAACTGCGTAAAGGAAGATGGTTGCAAACCTAGTACGACTTGCTAACCATTAGTCGTATTGCTTTTGCTTTTTTGAACGTGTTTTGTTCTTCGTTTATCATCATGGAAAGATGTATTGCAGAAGAGGAGCTTTGATTGTGTTAGAGGGTGTAGACAGAGTCGGGAAAACCACACAATGTCACAAACTTGTGCAGGCGTTACAACAGGGAGGACGAGCGGCAGAAATGATGCGATTTCCTAGTAAAATCACTTCATTTGTTGATCAATGAATTTCCTATACTTTTAGAGTCGTTAATGATTACTGGGTTTCGGGTTTGTCAGAGGCCGTTTTATAGAGATTGCCGAGGTTCTAATCTTTGAAATTATTCTATTTAAGTCGTATAAACTGTCTTTAATAAAACCCTCACGACTTGTGACAAACTTAAACACTTATCCACTCAATTAAACACTGTGGAGAATTAGAAACATTTATACTTACTGTACTAATGATCATGACTTTATAATGTTGTGTTCATTTCCAGGTTCTCCATGACCTTATCTGTAAAACAATTCTTGACTACATTCTGTAGGTCTGAAAGGGTAACCGACGTTTTCAACACTCATATGCTTAAACGCTGGGGAACATTCCAATATGTCATATAACCCAAAACCCATTGAGCTCCCTACCTAAGGTCTGCGTATTCTTTGACGTCACGCTTATGATTATGTATATGTCACAGCATCTTTGGGCATCACACGCATTGAACTCTGGTTCGAAGCTGACAGCTGGGTTTTGAGACACAACCTTAATCCATGAGTGTAGTGTTGGTATTTGTTTTGTACTGACAGCATAATGTTTTCTATACAGACAGAACAACTGTGATTGGTCAACTTATCAGTTCATACCTAGAGAATAAGAGTAACCTGGAGGATCACACTCTTCATCTACTCTTTTCGGCAAACCGCTGGGAACTGGTGTAGGTTATAATTCCTGAGTATAATTATGTGATTTAATTCCTGTCAGCTATATGCTCAAGCATGTCTCAGTCTTGTCTTCCAAAATACTTCCTTTCCCTTGTGTACTAGTATAGTTCTATGATATTTATCCTGTTAAATCTTCAATATAAAGTCTAAAATAAAGCTATCCTAACTGACCCATATTTTTATGTTGCATGGGTTAATAAAGATTTGCACTGCCCTTTAGTTTTGTTTCAAACAGTTTGTTTGCATTGAGAGATAATACATCTGTTAAAAGTTGATCAATATATGACAAGTCAGCATTTTCAGAGTTCTATGTTCTAATTTCAGACCTCTTATGAAACAGAAGCTTGAACAGGGGATTAATCTAGTGGTGGACCGCTATGCTTTCTCAGGTGTGGCGTTCACTAGTGCCAAGCCTGTGAGTGCTGTGACCAATGTATCTTAGCAAAACTTAACATACAGAAAATATGTATACTAATGTGTATATGATATAAATGCTTTAAACAAACATGATGGCAACATAAATGTACATTGAATCATAATTTGTTTAATTGGTCAACAGGAGCAGAATTTAAGCTGATGTAAAGACATCAGTTTGTTTCATGTGTTCAGAGCTTTTCTCTAGAGTGGTGCAGACATCCAGATGTGGGTCTTCCAAAGCCAGACCTGGTGATGTTTCTTCAGCTAAATCCCAGTGTGGCAGCAAACCGTAGGAAATATGGAACCGAGCGGTATGAAACAAATGCTTTCCAACACACAGTTCATCAAAGGTTTAAAGAGCTCATAAAGGATACCTCGGTCAACTGGAAGGTGATTTCATTTTTTTATTTAAATAGTTCTGAATGTTATTATTTACAGTATATATTTTGTTTTCAATGTTTGCTAATTTGCTCATTTAGGTAATTGATGCAGCAAGGACTGTTGAAGAGGTGCACAACAATATCAAGCTTTTGACTGAGAATATCATCAATTTATCAAAGAATCAGCCAATCGGAACACTTTGGACATGAACAGCTGCGCCAGAGAAGCTTCTAACATAGACCTTGTTTGTTTACACTGTCAAATAATTAGCAAACTACTGATTATTCTTTGTTTTTTATTTTTAATGACTTAAATAAATATTCTTAAAATAAATTTGTGTACAGATTTTGAACATGAAAAATGTTCTGTATAATTACACAAGCTGACCTACCCAGTATGTAAATGCTCAGCCTTCCTTGACTGGCATTTACAAGTTGATACAGGTCCAAAACTTAAGTGACTTGTCGAAAGTAAATGCTAAATCAAATCCGATTAGCATTCATCTTGACCAATACAATAAAATGGTGTCATGGCAAACCTGTGTTTAAGTTAAGGGGGTAAAAAGGCACCATATCACTTAAAATACACCTATAGTGTTAAGACATAATATAGGTACACATAAATGCAAGTACATACTGATGATCCCATGAACCCTGAAACCTTGGCTCACTCAGGATGACAGAGCAGTCAGCATAGCTGTTTAAGAAGAAAGATGTGGGATTGACGCAGGTGACTATGCCACCGAATGCCACACTGGCCTTGGACGTCAATGATATTGTTTTTTCACTTACTCCTCTCTTTTCTTTGAGAAGACTACCACAGGATTATTAAAGTCTGGAAAATGCCATTTCTTTAAAGAGACAGGATTTCAAACTCTTCATCTTCAGAATCAAAGAAACGCTCAAACCGGTCTGAATCAGAGTAGTCTGTTGAAGAATTTAGATAAGGGTAAAATAATCATGTGTACACACACACACACACACACACATTTGATTTTTCAAATTATCATTATGCTATTGATTCAATATCGATTCTCATAAGCAGAGAATCATTTTCCTTAATATTTCCACAAGCATTGAACATGCAGTAAGAGATCATTAATTTAACTTAATTTTTTACAACATGGATGTAACAACAGGAAAAAGAGATTACCTGGAGTGAGATTTAGTACATCAGCAGTAATTAGATGAGATGGCTGACTGTCCACTAATTCAAACATAAGAAGACCTCTGCAATTTGAAACCTGCACAAGAAAAGGAAAAAACATTGAACAGAGGTACAAGAACTAATGGAGACTATCAAAACTAAAGGAAATGTGCATGTACCTTGCGAATCTGTGAACACCAGTCATCAAAATCATCCTCTGTTTGACAGAAGAAGCCCTGAGGGATAAAATTCAACATTCATGAACCTGCAAAATTTTAAATTGTTAATCCAGTTTTATTCTGTACATCTGGATTATACTGTACATCTGAAACCTATGTGTTAACATTGTTATTGTCCTTCTGTATGTATGTGGTAATAAACAGTTACAGTACGACAAGTATGCTGCTGTGGAATTAAATATTAAGAAATTTACATTCTGACACTTATGAACAATTCTACCAAGCAAAAGAAAACTTAAATATGGTTGACCCTCAGGGGTTGATGTCATTGAGGATTGATCTGAATGATACTGGCAACACCTTCCACATTAAAAAATCAACAATTGCTTTGAACTAAACTCAACTTACAACAGCAATGGAGGGGTCAAGCTCACAAATATGCATTCGGCAGGGAGGGTGCTGGCAATGGTAGGACTCATCTTGGAACTGACTGTCTTCACTTGGTTCAACAGCTGGCTGAGTGGTGTGAGGGTCCAGATAAATTAGCTCATCACCTGGAAGACAGCATCAATAAATGTATAAAGCATTTTAAATACTGATTGTATACTGATGTATAGCAGTTAAAATTTACTTGATCTCTGCAGATAGACTTGTGACAACAAGGATAGGTTTAGGGTTACTTTGCTTACCTACAAAGCCAATGAAGTAGTGAGCACTGTTCGGTTTCCCACCTATTACTCCCAAAGACTGAGGCATCATGAAGCATTGCTGTAGATATGAAAAGAAAGTATAATCATTATAATTGTAGGAAAAATACTTCCAGCATCTAATCTAAAACAAATTTCAAGTGAGCATGTCTATATACACAATTGATTGTTCACCTTGAGTGGTTCAAAATAAGCTTCATTGATATCACTTAGGCCCAGTCTTAGAGGAATCAGCAGAACTAGTGGTTTCCACAGAGCTGTCTCATCCTCTGCTAGAGCACAAGCTCCCTCTAGATCTCCATTCATCTCTTGAGGGTTTACAGAAGCTGCACAAGCTCCCCTCTCAAAGTCCAGCCATGGCATACACAACCTCTCTATAGACAGCCAATAAACATGGTTAAGAAAATATTGACTTAATATTGAATATTGACTTCAGTTATTTATTGCTCAGGTACATCACAGCAAGATCTTGAAACCTAATGTATGTGCATACTGTTATCTCTCTGTGATGCCCCCTCTCAAAAGCATTAGACATTTTTTAACTATCCTGGCACTTAAAAAACTAAACAGCCTGATAAATACCAAGAACTGTAAACTACTCTCTAAATGAAAATATGGGCTGACACAAACCGCTTGACGATATAAAAATAAAAGCTGTATATACACATGTAAACACATTAAGAATTGAAAAATCATCTATTAAAACCGCATGTCATCTTATGAGACAATATGAAGGAGAACTTACTGATTTCCTCTATGACCACTGTATTGTCCATAGCTACATGAACTGCCAGTCGGCTCCAGGAGTCAAAAACTGCCAGTTTCCTGGATGAGCACAGACATGCAGAATGTTTTAAAGTTATATTTATACTATTAAGTCACACAAAGCACAACAGAGTGTTATATATAACAAGTAGTAATTGTTTGAATTGGCAAACTTACTTGAGTACCTGTGCCACAGTATTAGGACCATACCACTGGCCTATAGACTTGCCCTCACCTACACCCATCTGAGCTAATGAAAATAACAAGCCATTTCTGTTATCTAGAGTAATTTACTTTTCGTCCACACCACCATTGTTATACGTGTATAATATTCAGGCAGGTGACTTGAGTGGTACCTATTTGGTGGATGGAATAATAGCTGTCCTTCTTGTCAATAAACGCATTGAGAATACTGATATATTCCAACCTCTGTTGCTGACCTGGACTCCATCTCCAGTCTAATAAAACATATAGTATACTTTAACTTGGATAAAAGCAAAAGTAAATTACTAAACCTGTATAATACCAGTGTTTCTACTTACCTCTGCCTAAGTGCCTGCAGATCAAGGCCTCCCCAAGAATCATCTGTCCACATCGGAGCATGCAGCCCCAGCCAGTGTCTGAAGTAGGCCCAGTGCCCCCTGTAACATCGTGTCAACAAACTATTTGCAAAACTAAACAGACCACAGATTAAATTAAATGAAGGGATTTACCAGTAAGTGTGCCACCACCATAAGATCATGATTACTGATTAAGGCTTTGACTCTTACCAATTGGCTGGAAGTTTTTTCTGTAAGTGAACCACAAACGTGAGGTGACATCCGCCAGGATTTCATCCTTTTCTGACATGCAAAGAAAATCACTTTAGAGACAAAAACTAATCCCAGCAGACCAAAACCATCAACATTTCCCACTCAGTTACCAGTTAGAGCGCTGAACTGCTTTCCCAAAATCCAGACAGGTTCTGAAGTCTCTGGAAAATCTTCAATCTCTCCAAAGCGCAATGAGTCATATGTAAGAGTAGCTGTTGAAGGAAAAGGAAATACGACTGTCCATTTAATAGAGAAACTTTCCCTGTGTTTAATCGCTCATGGCCACCAGAAACATTAAAGATCAACTAAAAACAAAGACATTCTTAAAAAACACCTGCTGATCTGGTAGTGTCACATGATATTAGGCTTACGTGACACAGACTCTCTGTCCTACTCTTTTACCTTGTTTATAACTTATCTCGGTAAATAAATTTTTAGACCAATGCAGAACAGCTGATTACAAGTGGCAAGAACAACCGGCATCCGGCCTATCCAACTCCAGTAATAACGTCCTACCAGACATACTGACTGAGAAATACTGTCTCGTTGATGTAGCTTACTATGTTTAAAACCAATAGATCAAAAATCAAATAGTTTTTAAGGTTGACGTTGCATTTTGGTGCAGGCTGAAAGACCAAAACAGTAATAATTTCTCATCTGAACACAGACTGCACTATTTTATTCCGTCTGTACCGTATTTAATGATAAAACCCCAAATTGTATAGGCCGCCTCTCCGACAACGGGTACGTAGTTGGGTGTCGAAAGAAGAATTTTGTTTTTTAACAATTTCATGGCATAAGGACAGATGATCTAAAATGTAAAGAAATTGTTTTCTTGCGGGTTTCTTACCAGCATCCATCCCGACAATGATTCAACCTATCTTGTTTGTTGAATGTTCCGTACAAGGTACTGACCAATAGGAAATGACTTCCGCCTTGGCCACCGTGCGTCACAACTGTGATAACCAATCAAATTACTTGTATGGAATAGGCTGTTTATCCAATAAAACTTCTCCAAAGGTGGGACTTTGGTAGAACGTCGTTGCGACGTGTATCGTCGGTATGAATGGGAACGTCTGAACATGATACCTGTTGCTGAAAATTAGACGTTATCGTGACGGAAATACAGCTAACAAAAATGCTCCTGTCCCAGAACATGCGCTCTGTTATGGTATTTTGATCAAACTGGGAAAAATTTACAGATTGGCCAAGCACCCTTTCAGGGTCATTGATTTGGCGGGGTTAACATTACGATAAATCTACAGATCAGAACATATATGAAATAACGGCATAACTCAACATTTAACCTGTTCAATACTTTCAGAGATCAAAGCCTTCAATCTGTTTTTATTATTTTTTGTAAGAACTGAGATCAAAGTCTAATGGTAATGTGTAGTGATGACAGCTATGTGTAAATATAGAAATGCCACCTGATTTTATCACAGAACCCATTCTCACCACAACACTGCAGGTATCCGTTGTGCTTGACTGCATTGCTCAAAGCACTAAACGTGTAGTGATTTAGGGCGTTGTTCCATTTATAGTCAGTAGGTGTCAGTGAATTGTCATTTTTGAAAAGTTTGCCTAGATAGTTGAAATAGTTTAAATATAAATAAATCTAGTAAGGTTGACACAAAAACCAAAATAATCTGGATCATGTCCGAAGAGAATTGATCTAATATTGATCTAAATGAACTTATTACATGGGCTATCAAAATGCTCCATTTCTTTCAATAGCATGCTGGTATGTGTAGAAATTACTATGAAGTTTTTGCTGTATAACAAAAGGGGCCCTAATATAAAAGATCAAAATCAGAGCTTGATCACCATGATAATACAATTCCTAAACTATTCTGTCTGATTTAAAAGACACCCCCCACTTACTCTTCTTGATTATACTTATGTAAACTATTTAGACCAGTAGTGTATAGAATTATTGAAGGTCATGTTTAATATGGTCATGAAGGTCATGAAGGTCTAGTTATTATGTTAATGTTTACTTCAACCACAAAAAACATATGATAAATACATTTTGAAAAAAAATGTTTATTTTGCATACATTCAGTGTAGCACACACAACACAATGTGGAGTTAATCACAGAATGATCTTTATAAACTGAACTATAAAAAGACAAAACAACAAGACACACAGTTTTAAGACAGAACATTTTAAGTTATAATAATCAATTATTTCATTTATCTTAAAGTTATTCAGGGAGACACCAACAATCCCAGAAATACTACAAAAATCATGACAAAATAGGGAAATATTACAAGGGAAAACTGCAGATATTTTATGACAGGCCCAGACTTACAAAAATGACAAACTGAAATGTTACAAAAATATTGTAATAAATGCCCACTTTTTTTCTCAGTGGTACACGCATAAATCAAATAATCTTTAAATATTAACCTGTCAAAATCTACTTTCTTTTTTGAATTAATAGTAGTCATATACATAGTTGGGCCCTAATTTAAAAAAATATTTGGAAAATACTGCATTTTTAAACTACAAAAATGACTCAAAAAAAGAAAATGTAATATTATACAGAGAAACCTTCTGATAAGGCAATGATGAGCTAGACAACATTGATCCAAGAACATATTTGGTAAATGAGCATTGTAATACAGAGCAAATATAAAGGTCATGATAGCTTCCACTCAGCTGTATCCTGCTGGGCTTGGCATTCTACATATCAGCACTAGGTTCAATACGAATTGGTAACAGCAAGGAATGACTTAGGGTGCATATGGCCGGGTTAAAAATATAACAAATACTTAAAGAGATCACCCAAAAATGAAATAATTTCTAAACCCATATAAGACTTCCCTTTTTTTGTGAAACATAAAAGGAGATGTTTAGCAGATTGTTGACACTGTGCTCATATAATAAAAGAGATTTATTAACGTCTGATCCATATCCACCTACCTTGTTTGGAAAAGAGCAGCACAAATGTTCTGCCCAATACCTCCTTTTATCTTTTATGAGTGAAATAAATTCATATGGTTTGAAATGATATAAGAGTAGGTAAGTGACGATTTTTATTTTTGGGTAAACTATTCTTTAAAAGACAACGGTCCATCTTGGATTGCAAGAATGTCCATTAGAGGAAAAGTGCAAACTTTGTGCAAGTGTAAACACATAATGAGCAACGGAAGGCTGAAGCAGCAAGTGAAAACCCCTCTGCCAGTTTCAGAAGAGTCCAGCTATTCACCATTAGGTTATTCTAGCCTTCATTTTTCCCTTAGCAGGTAGAAAACCACAGCCTTGAGGTAATGACCACAAGCACAGGCAGCTGCAACTAACCAATGAGAACGGAAACTGGGGTCTGTGTTGATTACACACTTAGTAATGTCTGCCTGTAACAAAGCAAATAAAGCATATTTAAATACAAAAAAACATACTTACTAATGCTAAAATTATACTATATTTAAAAATATATTTTTTATATTTAAGTATAGTTTTTTTAACAATAGCACAATAAGTAGCTCTTCTAGGGGCTCATTTGACAATAACAAAATGAAAAGGAATTGCTATTTGCCCTCAAGTATGTGCTTCTCAGCCAAAGGTAACACTCAATTGCTAAACGTGTTATATTTTAGTATGCAATGTTGCCGGAGTGGCTAAGGTTAATTTAGCTTAATCCACATTCAAAGTGCTATTCCAGAGTTAACGTTTTGGGTCAAAGCTAAGGACATTTTTCACAAAGATTTCACAGACTATTTTGCAGCCTGGCTGTAATTAGTGTTTGAAAGGGAAATCTATCAAGAGATTAATTGATGGATCAAGAGAAGGCGACAATGAGGTTACAAAGTGATGGGAACATCCCTTAATTAGGAATTTTAATTATAAAAGATCTACAATAGTCAGTAGTGTTTTGCAAGTGTGTGTGCCTGTGTGTGCAGGGCAATCCCACAGAGGACAACACACAAAATAGCACGTAGACACTAGTGTCCGCATATTCAGATCAACAACACAGAAAATGTTTAGGTAGTTCCGTCTTTATACTACATAGTGTTTCATTTTTTGCACCCAACTATAAAGTCTTTGCTTTCAGGTTCAATTCAGTCTGTGGGTGTGGTCACTTCGTACAAAAACAGCAGCTGCAAAATTAGGACACTTCCAAAGAACACCTTGAAAATGCGATGTAGTACAAAAAGTATGAGTGCACCTAAAGCAATTATTACGAATTTCACCCACCTCACCTAATTAAGTTAAACGTGTTCATCACAGACCTTAAAATAACACTGAGTCTGATTTGAAATTGATTTTGGATTCGATCTTTTATGACTTTTCATTGTGTCATTCTTTTTAAACAACAGATATGAACAACTAACAACAAGATATTAACCTTATCATCATGAGCAAGTCAGTCACAGTATCAAGCCTAGAATATTCAAATACATTCAGAACATTCAGAGAGAGTTTGCTACATGGTAGGTCTAACCTGACAGGCAGGTGTGTAGGAGCTGAATAAGGACCTAAATCCAGCACTATAATACCATTAAAAGCTATCAGTTAGCATTTGCAGTGCTGAAGCCTGAAAGTACATAATTTAAAGTCTTTGTTCATGGGAACCACTGTCTTTTTTTGAGCCAAACACCTGAGCCATAAACCCCGCGTGACTGATCGGTCTGGATACGGACTGGATTCCTGTGGGTTTTGCTATATGTAAAAATGCCTTACAAATAGTTACATCACATCTCTTTTACATATCAATGTGCAAACATGAGTTGAAAGAGCATGTTTTCACAGAGGTTGGTAAACGATTCCAGCAGACCAGACTTGTGCTAACAGGTTATGTTGCTGGTTTAAACGTTATGGTACTTTCAAAACATTGTGTTACATTATTTGAAAAGTTTGGATTTGATTATAAATGTACATGGACTAATTTCTTACCCAGCCTCCTCTCTTCTTTAACCAGGACACAAGGCTCTTGCGAACAAATTCACCCATGCAGTCTACAATGGTGTGCACCATAGCTGGATGGCCATGCCGAACACAGTCCACAGCGAGAGCACCAGCTACTGCATAGAGAGACACAATCTTCCCCCATGTAACCCCTATACAGAGACAAACAAAATAGACACAGATAACATTATTTAAAAAGGCTGTCCTTGTTCATGTAGGAAACATTTTACATTATTTTTACATATAAAGTGCCAACTCTGTATTCTATTTGAGATATTTGACCTATTTAACATGGTAAATCTCTCTTGCCTGCACCAACAAATCTAGATATATTTGTAACAGTCTGAAGTAAAGTGACCCCAATAGATTATATACAACACAGTACCAGATATATGAGTATACTGGTGGATGTGTGTATGACGGAACTGTAGCAAGGTAAGTCATTAGAATAGCACACAATTTCAGAACTTATTTGTCAAACAATCCCTCACCTCCATTTCCTATAGGGGTGGGGGTGCGGTATTGTTACTTAACTATATCAGCAGCCAGATAAGCTGTTGAGCAGTCTGGAACAGAGAGGATGAAGGACTTTCCTTTTGCAGGGCAAACATTCTCTGTAAACTATTACTTTATATATTTTTATATTACTTTTATATTACTTTGTATATTTTTATATTACTTTTATATTACTTTATATATTTTTATATCAAACAAACTTCAACGTGAGCATCCTGATTTATTAGAGCTAATGTGATAAACCAAAGTAAACAAAAGGCCTTGTGCGTAAATCTTACATACACTATGCTAAAATACATTGAAAATCTAACTGTATTTTACATTCATAAACACAGTCATGTATCAGATGTCATTGTACAAAATTATTGCCATATTCAAATACCATGAGATTTATACAGTACACCATAGTCTTTTCTGTTAGTAGTAGGACCACATATCAGTCCAGGTATCTAATCTGAGACCAACAAAGACAGGAAATTTATTAGCATAATGAGAATAGGAAACCATATTAGGGCATATCGAAGATAAATGTTGGTACAAGTACAAGATAAACATAAAACACCCAAAATTCCCTGTCTGTTCATGCCAAGCCTACAATTCAGAAGTCATATCTTAGTGTACAACAAAATATTTTGAATCAGTGTAGACATGCATGGTTGTGTGCTGACACACTCTTTTGTTCATTTACAAAGAAATGACTCTATAAATACCTGATTTTACTTTACAATACAGCAACTCCTGTCTGTGTAGGAAGCACCATCATTACAAATAAGAAGGAATTAGCAGGGTTTTCCACTAAACACATTGATTATTACAACAGTTCATCACCCACATCTATGTTGTGACTGTGTGATTTTCCTCTGAATATCAGTTTCTCCAAGATTGGAAAGGAGTTGAGACACTGGTTTTACAATCACCAACCATCACTCCAGTCTTTAATACTCAAAAAAGTTTCTCATAGCACCTAACAAAAATGGTTTCCCCCCAATGGATTACACTACTACAGTCAAAACTACAAAACTGTACATCAAAAAATTGATATCTCAACCTAATATCCATGGGTTATCCATGGTAGATGCTTTTATCCAAAAGATTACAGAATCCTGTGTTCCTGTATGCACAGACTGATAATGCATTTCCTAAATGCACTGTAGGTTGCTCTGGCATTCACCAAATGCATATATGTGATGTAAATGTAGAATTTAAAGCATGTCATCCTAAGGAAGAGAGAAGAATATTTTGCAGTAGTCTACGGCACATGTGGAAGAGCTGCCCATGTTGAAGACAGGTCATGATTTACAAAACATTATATATATAATGGGTTTCTACTAAATATGAGCAACGTATGTAGCAAAAGAAGAACTTCCATGGTGCCCAGACAGTGTTTACTTTAAAAATATATTTTATAGTGCTCTCAGAGTTCTCTGTAAGTGCGGCACTGTCTCTGTGTGTATATATATAAAGGTCAGAATGGATTCATTTTTACCCTCCCTGAAAGGAACAGGGACTGGGTCTCTACAAATCACTTTTAAGAAAAGTAAACATTGTAGACTGTACATTCCACCCTTGTTCTGCTATCTAATAAGAACATGATAAGCAGAGCAATTACACCATGTTTTGTTGTAAGATTCACTGATTTTAGCCTTAACATTTGCTAAGGCTAAACTGGCAAAATAGACATCTTTTGAAGCAGATGCTGCTGCACAAGCTGTTAATCAATACAAATTGTTTCCCTGCTAAATGTACATTAAAACTATGGATGTTTACCAACCTGTGGAGAAAATTTCTGCAGCAACAGCCAAAAAGGCATCAGAGACTATATTCTCAGAGGCAACCGTAATGTTGAGCTGCCGTGCTACGTTGCGGTACACATTGGGACGCAGGTATTCTAGCTCGTCACCTAGGAGACAGAAAGAGGGACAGAGAGAGATGAATGTATTTTCTTTCCTTGCCTCAAACTATCAGTTTTCTCATCACAGGAAGAAATAGTTTTATAAATCTATTTAGAAATAGATTTATATGGAATAAAATCACATCAGAGAGGCTTACAGCAATGGCACAACAACATTTTGCATGAACAAACAAAAATATTATCAATAGATATTATCACTATTCATCTTTCATACCGTAACTGCATTATCTTGTTGTTATAAGGCGATAACAATAGCTTGACTGTTGAAATGTATTCTTATTATTTAGGTATGCAAGGTATCATCCACCTGAATCATCCGTCTTATAGTAGATGATTCATGTGGGTGAGGTTTACAGAAAACACACAGTGCTTTTTTTTTGAGAAGAACTTCAATAACTTCAGGGCAATACAGGGTTAATCTGGTTATGTGTGGGTGGGGAACCCTCAGTCTGCTGTGTGATAATGATCTGCATGTTTGCATGCTTTGTCCATAAAAAGCAGCTCTTCCCAGTTACCCAGTTGTCTTAAATTAAAATTCTTGTGCTTTCCCCTTTCAGGAAGAGAAAACTGGTTCTTTTAGGGAAATTTAAGTTAAGACAAGAGAGTAAATAGAAAGAAAGGTTCATCATTCTGAAATTAAATGTTTTAGACAATGATTACATCTAATCCTAAGAAGTATTACAGGGCTTATATAGTGTTAACTGGCATGGAAGAAATTGAAAGGAATGTGGGAAATCTAAGGCTAGTTCACAACAAATTCACATGGTACAAAAGGCAAAGTACTTGTCAATAGGGAGACAAAGATGAACTTGTTAGTTGGATAATATTACACAATGGTATGGTGTGATTATGAAGAAGCTGAGAAAAACATTTTGGTTTTATTTTTGTTTCTGAACGGTAAGGAAACATGCACGGTTGGCCCTTTTTACATTCATTTTTCATGAATGCAGTTTAACAATAAAAATGGCAGGAAGATTTCTGCAGTTAATTTAATGAATCAGCCCTTCTACTCTAATGATAAGTGTAGTCAATAGAATTAACAATACATAAATATATGCAAATATTTATGAAAACTACATACTACCAAGTAATTTTCCTTAAGCACTTTTCTTACATATAATTTACATTGGCATGGGTCATTCTTTTTAATACATTTATCATTTGGCATCCATTTCCCACTGACATATATAGTATGTTTACCATATGCATATGCAAAATGCTAAAATTTTATTTTGAACGTTCAAACGTCCAGTTTTTAGACGTTGTATTAACATTATTGCTTTCTTATATGAACGCTATTTAAACATGTTTAATTTTGTAACGTTATTAAAACGTTACACTAACAACTTAAGAATAACGTTTTTGATATATACGATATATAACGTTAAAAACGTTCTATTAACGTTACTGCAAGAACGTTTTTGATAGCTTTAAGAGAACTTTTAGACAACGTAAGCCAACCTTCTTAGAACATTTTTAGTTGGCTGGGATATAGTATACATGCATGACCATAGTCTGTAAATGTTATGCGTGTCAATAGTATATACATTTAAATGTGCCAGTAGTAGATAACTATGACTATATTATATTTGGCATCATGGGAATCCACCATAACAATGAATTTAAACAAGTGAAACGTCAGATGTCTTACCCAACCACAGAAGGACGGAAGACACCTCTACCAGTGTTCCTCCCAATGATCCGTGCTCCGGTTTAGACCACCCGATTTCAGCTCGGTGGAGTCTGGAATGAATGTAATCCCTGCACAGCACTTTAGACTGAGACACCAGTTCCTTATCCGTGGGAGAGCGATCGAACACTTCCATGACTTCAGCTGCAAATACCGAGGAGCGGCGCAACATCTCCATGCCCTTCATGAGCGGAGCTCAATTACAAACTCTGTTCAATCAGCTGACAAGTTCCACCTATATCACCGTTTATGGAAGTGTTTCTTCTCCACCTTCCTCTCTTTCTTCAGTATTTTGGTTCCTCGGCTGCATATATAAAATAATTAAATCACAGATTCCCTTAAACAACTGCGTCCTGTCTGTAGGCAAATACTGGTTGTCTGTGTACTTCTGAAAAATGACATGGTAGTGGATTTAAAGCACATGGTAAGCATTACGATATTAAAATACAAAATACTTATAATTCTTAAGTGCTGTATTACTAGATGAATACAAAGACTCGATCTCACCTTTGTGGTTACTTGGAACGAACATTAACCAGAAAAACAGATTCAAAGAGTATAGGATCAATGATCGATTAACTTGTCTGTTTCGCAACTCATCTAAATCCTCGAAAGTCTCATAGAAACCGACATGCTAAACAAAGTCTACAGTAGTATATCTATCTGGACCGATTGATTAGCTATATTGTAAGGATAAGATTAAACTGCTATTACAAGAATCACTGAGGCAGTGCTGCTTTGGTCTGTTGTGAGATGAGTTGTGTACACACGCACACATGAAGTCTCCTTCTATGGAAAAAGCTCTCCGTTAAGGCGGGGAGATAAGTCGCTATTATTATGGCTTTGATAATCCGCCCCTCTCGAGGAGCACAGTGCTTTACTTGAAGCTAATATCAAGAGAGCAGAAGCCCTGGTATAAACAAAGCAACAAAGAAAAACCAAAATACATTAAAACGTTTATCTGTCTGTTGCAGCATTTTTCATTTAGCACATTCAAAGTTACTCAAAGGAATGCAATATACGAGATTTGTCTAAGCGTCCCATCTGTCCTGGTTACACAATTTATACTTAATATGCACAATTGAACATTTTTCAGTTTTGAAAAATGAATTTTCTGAATTTTACAGATAAAACAGACACGTTAACATGGTCTGCGCCAAACTTATATTCTTTATTTCAGTCACAAAATGATTGCATCCTGTTTATGATCAAAAATGCATATGGGGGGGTCCACCAGTGTTTGAACTTGTCAAAATGGGCTTCCTTTTCAATTAAAGGCAAAATAATGGTCTATAAGAGACACTTATTTGTCTAATTTGTGGCTTTTTGTCAGACACGGATTCACTGTATGGGCATCATTTCATTCTGAGAACAATGTTGTGCATGTAGGCATTTAATGTTTGTAAATGTTATTCAGATGTACTTGTAGCATAATCATTATTCTAGTTCTATCCTCCATCTTTGATAGAGCCGTTTTTCAAGTCTTAACTGTTTTTGCTCCAAGCCTGTCAGTTTCGCTTCATAGGACCCACCCACCCTGCCAGAACAATGACTATGCTAGAGAAATGTACTAAACGATTATATCCTAAAAATCTGTTGTGACATGCCATGTATAGAAGGAACATGCAAAACATATCAGTTTCTTTTAGTGTTGAATAACTGTTTCAATTACAGACATACACAACAACAAAAAAGCATATTGAAGCAAAACAATGGGAACTTCTAAAAAGACAGAAAAGAACAGAAAGTAGATCAACCAGGCAGTTCTGTCAAACACAGGAACCTAATGAGTTGAAAGTTGAAGTTTATCTCAATGGCACACAAAGATCCAGTTCCTTTATTCTGACCGCATTTGAGGTTTCCTCTGTATCCTAGTTTAAAATTCTCCTATCTCTAGGCCTGTTATATATATATATAGCCTGTGACAGTTTATCTTGTTAAAACACCCCATTTTTGTAGGGCTAGTGTTCAGACTTGCTAGAAATAAAATACATCACATCCTTCCATAATAAACCCAACTGTGCAAATAGTGTGTTCTGGTTAACTCATTAAATAGTTTATTAAACATCACAGTATATTTTATATGTATATTTCTTATTTTTACACAATAGTTTCTGTTTCGCATATTTCCAGTGAATAATCAATGTCCCTGAAGGTTGAGACACAGAGAAGATCTTCAGTATGGTTTAACACACCACACCTCTTTTCTTCCTTAAGGGATAATACTAAGGTTTTCTGCCGAACCTGTACTTGTCATTGCATGCCCATCATACAATCTCTTTTCTCATTGCCATGCAAAGAAGGTTCTTCTTCTTTTTTAATAATCTGAATCATAGATTGTATAACAATGTATAATTATATATATTTATTATATAATATATATAATTATATATATACATAATTATCAAGATAAAAATTACAATTTTTTTGTGGATTTTTGTGAATTAAGAGCAGCTGAACTCTCAAAAATATAATTTATCTTCACAGTGTTTTATGAAGGCAATATTTTGGTACAATGCTGCTCCCTACAGGAGGAAAAGGGGAAGGTGTGATAAACCCATAAATTTATAATCGTACAATAACAAATGATAAAGCAATAAAGCGTAATAACAGACGTGTCAGTTTGGCAGCTCTTCGCAACTCCACACAAATTGTATACATTTAGAAAAAGGACCATTTACAAAAAACAGGTGAAGTTAACCATCAACAATCAACCCACTTATTAAAACACATAAACAAACATATTAAACATAAAGCAAAATTAACAGGGCGAATTAACAGCATGAGGAATAAAGTGATGCTGCGCTTGTTATAATAGTCGTATTGGAATTACGGCTGAATAAAAAGAGACGAAATTTAGTCAGGTCGGCAGGGTAACCGAAAAACTACGATTCCCAGCAGCCTTTGGACGTTGAAGAAGTTAATCACACATGCGCATAGCCCATTTTTCTTCTCTTGGTCAAAGTATTGGAGCCAAATAGAGGGAGTCTCCTGTGCAGAACATAAAGCGTAACAATTCACATGAAAGACTGAGTGTCAGCGTTTATGGATGGACAGAAATACAGATTATCGTTCTGATAAACCAGATAGCGGGGCAGTTTCAGAACTGAAACTAAAAAAATATTTAGTTGCAGGACTGATTTAGACAGGTGTGGATTGGAACAAGCTGTTTCTTTGGTGGATCACTGTCCAAAAAGGAGAGCGAGGGGAAAATCTGTGTACCCCGAACTAAGAGCAAATTCAACTGGACATGGCACACCTTCAGAAAATACGAAACCAGGTAATCCAGAAAGATGAACATTAGTCTTAAACTGCTCCAGGCATTGCTTTTATACTGAGACCTAACAGTTACTGCATAGTGTCACTTTGGGGATGTTCTTGTTTGGATGATTCATATGAGTGCCTATTTCATTTACTGTACTGTATTGTACACTATGCTATTATATGTACATTGCTTTATGATAAGGTGCAATTTAAACTGCACACCAAACAATTACATAGTCTGTTAGGTACTCAGTACTTATTTAAATATATTGTAGTAAACATTACAGTAAATAACTCGACTGTAATGTAAAGACAAAATATGCCTAATGGGTACTAAGTGTTTGTAATGCATATGAAAAAAAATGTGCAATGAAAAAAAATTAATAAAATTCCGTCTTCATTACTAATGTTCCACTGAAGTCAACTAGCGAGGGAAACAAAAATTTCGGCCGATTCCAGTAGTCGATAATTTTTTGGTTTATGATAAATATGATTAAAGAAAATCATTTTAACTAAACCTGCAAGTGACACCAAGCATAAAAACATCATGCGTTCTTAAAAAGAGGAAAGTTAAAAGAGGAAAAGTAATGTCTGATATTATCAGCTTCCCGTATTGGCCAAATTATGGTTAAAAAAAGAAAACCTGGCGAATACTAATACATTCACTTATGGGTAACAGTAAAATACACTGCACTGTAACATATATACATTGTTTGTGTATAGTAATATATGTTTGTGTATATAACAATGCATGTATTTCAAGTTAATAAGTTAATTTTCAAGTTGTAAGTTAATAACAGATACCAGTTATTCAGTTGATAGTAAATTTAACAGTGTAATTATGTTTTGATGAAGGGTTAAAGCCTTCAGGTAGATCTTTGACCAGAGAGTGCTGCACCATCACCTGTCCTAGTTGGCAGACTATTTAACTTGTGCTTCAGGGAGCTATTTAAACACATACCCTGTTTATACTTACACAACTGAGGTCAGACTCTGACTCTATCTTTCTTTTTTGGGGGCTTCATTGCTTAGTTACCAACAAGAGTAGGAAAGATCACTGGTTTGATTGTCCTTAAAAAAGTGCAATAAAAATCATAATGAATGCGGAAATAATATGTCTGCATATATAATATAATCTGATGCCAAGATTGTGCATGTCTTATCTCCTGAACTTTGAGTCTTTCCTCAAAAGTGGTTGTTATATTTTGTTGTATAAAAACAGTGCCACAGTCAGATGGTTTGTCAGTAATTCACCTTGCTGTATCAAACAAGGAAGCAGGAGCTCTAAATGTTTTCCTACAGTGGACAGACAGTAGAATGATGAAAAAAATGTATCAAAAACTTCACGGGATTTCCAGCAGTTCCTTCTATGAATTCTCAACAACTCTGAACCATCAGAAACAGAGGGATTATCTGGTAGATCCACTGCCTATCTTAGATAATATATAACTTTCGTAAAGAAAAATCCCTTCATAGACATCGGGTAAGACGTTTAAAATTTGCTTATTGATATGTGGTTGTATTCTGTCAGAAGTCTCGTCTGAATCCTGAAGAATACTTCACCAAATTGGAGCGAATCGGTAAAGGCTCTTTTGGAGAGGTCTACAAGGGCATAAACAATCGCACAAAAGAGGTGGTGGCCATTAAGATTATTGACTTGGAAGAGGCGGAGGACGAGATTGAGGACATCCAGCAGGAGATCACTGTGCTCAGCCAGTGTGACAGCCCTTATGTCACAAAATACTACGGCTCTTTTCTGACGGTTTGTGGAGATTTGTAAAGGTCACCAAAAAGCTGCAAATCATTTATCAAATGTCATCAGCTGGTCATGGAAATGTAATTCTCTGATTTGTTGTGTTTTTCAGGGCACTAAATTATGGATCATCATGGAATATTTGGGAGGTGGATCAGCTCTGGACCTGGTAAGTTGGTATGTTGAGCTGGAAATGTTTGTGTTTTTTTTGAAAGGGAGGAATCATTTGCAGAAAAGTTATGTTGCCTGCTATCAGTTATGACAGAAATTTTCTGACTGTTCCTCAGTTTAAAATGAACGGCTTTGTAGCTCAGTGGTTAGAGCATGGCGTTAACAACGCTAAGGTCATGGGTTCGATCCCAGGGATTGCACATACTCAATGTATAGTGATCAATGTGTAGTATAATGCAATGTAAGTCACTTTGGATAAAAGCGTCTGGTAAATGTAAACAAAAATTGTGTACAACAATAGCATAACAATTTCAGAGATGCAATGGAAGCCAATTAACGTTTAAAATTAGAACTATAGATAAGGTGAGGCCTATATTTGTAATACACTTATATTAGTTTTATCTATACAATAATGTCTCAGATGTAAAGTTGTCAAATTTGACTTTTATTGTGGGAATACTCTTCTAATTGGATGAGTTTTTGGTTTTGTGTTATGGTTGTAATTCCTGTGAATGGACAGTCATATTCTGGTATCTTTTTGTCTTTTGTAAATGTACCGGTGTTTACCAGCTGTACACGGTCAAAACATTAAATATTACAAAACTTTGTTATAAATAAATAGTTATAAATAATTTACATTAGATATATAATATTATATACATTTGAACATACAAGCTTGGTAAGCCATTCCATCATATGGTCTCTTATTAACATGTTTAAACAAATATACTTTTCAAGTAATTTTATTTTAACATCCATATTGCTGCATTTTCTTACCTCTGACTTCCGAGTCAAAATTATAAAAAAAATTAAAATATTTTTATACCCACTATGCATTATTACTTTTATCTATCATTAAATTTCATGGCCTGAAATGTTTGTAATTCTATGGGAAAATGTCACTTTGTTTGTGGACAGTTAAAGCCAGGAACTCTAGAGGAGGCCTATATTGCCACAATCCTCAGAGAGATACTGAAAGGACTCGACTACCTCCACTCAGAGAGAAAGATTCACAGAGATATCAAAGGTCAGACTTTAAAACTTCCCTCCACTTTTACAGTTTTGTTGATTAGTAAAGACTTTAGTCTTACGGATGTTGTCAAGTGTCCCCATATTGATAAGCTCATACCCTGGCCTGCAGCGGCCAATGTGTTACTATCTGAACATGGAGAAGTGAAGCTTGCAGACTTTGGAGTAGCTGGCCAGTTGACAGACACGCAGATAAAGAGGAACACCTTTGTAGGAACACCATTTTGGATGGCACCAGAGGTCATCAAACAGTCTGCATATGACTTCAAGGTACAAATACTTGTTTCATCTGCTCTTGAATTTGTCATTTAGTTAACAGGTATCATGTTCAAGTCTTCTACATGGACATCTGCTATCTAGTGAGGGCTTGAGACTGCTTCTGTACTCTGATGAAAATTAGCTTAATAAAATATTCAAAGACAGACAGATGGTAAAAGTGCTGACCCCCGTTTTTCTTTCCCCTGTCTTAGGCTGACATCTGGTCTTTGGGTATCACAGCTATTGAGCTGGCTAAAGGAGAACCCCCAAATTCAGAACTTCATCCAATGAGAGTACTGTTCCTCATTCCAAAAAATAACCCTCCCACCCTGGAGGGTCCCTACAGCAAGGCCTTTAAGGACTTTGTTGAAGCTTGTCTCAATAAAGACCCACGATTTGTTAGTACCTCTGCACATTTTGTCCTTTAAGTAATATTCTATCAAATAATAGAATATTCCTTATGATTTTCCTTATGATCTATGATGATTTTTCGCTTCATTGTTTTCCTCAACTTGTAAAGTTGCTTTGGATAAAAGCATCTGCCAAATGCCTAAATGTAAATGTAAAGTATTTTGGAATAATAGTATTATCTAAAATGTCCAACAAGAAGGTTGTTTAACAAAAAAACCTATTTTAGTATTTCAGTTTTGTAAAGAAATGTAAACATTGACAAAACTATTTTCAAGCTTTAAGATTAAAATATCTATAATATATTGAGTCAGGTGTGTCTAAACACACCTGACTTTTGCTGTACATATGTACAACCTTTTTAACATTGTACATTTTTTATATCTTTATTAAATACTCCATTGTAGACAAAGAACAAATATGACATAAAGCATGGTTAAATAGGTTAGAATTAAAGTTGGTTGAAAACTACTGAATTTACAATTTACAGATACAATTTACAACACAAACATTTCTTGCAACAATTACTTTAAAACTGTGCCAGTGATGCACTTAGCTCTTATTGTTAGGTTTTAGTATAAAGACATTAAACTTTAAAATTAAGATGGGCAGGGTGCTTTTAATTTTGTGCATTGACATACTCTTTGTATCCAACAGAGACCAACAGCCAAAGAGCTGCTGAAACACAAATTCATTACCCGCTACACCAAGAAGACCTCATACCTTGCAGAGCTGATTGATCGATACCGACGCTGGAAGTCAGAGGGCCACGGGGAAGAATCAAGCTCTGATGACTCCGACATGTATGTGCAGTCCACATTCCTGACTAAGCAATCAATGTTACATTTAAAATCTGTGTTTACTTAAAGTGTCTTTACTCAGGGATGGGGAGGGAGATGACAGGGACCGGTGTCCCATGTGGACCTTCCCCACCGTGCAGTCCAAGCCCATAAACAAGATACAGAGAGGCCTCAACCATTCAGACAATAAGGTAAATGTGCATTTAAAGCTGTAGAAGCAGCACAAAAGTAGCACCTAAACTGCAAATAGTGCACTTTTTTAAACTGAATCAGCATAGGAGTGTTGAGGTAAGATGTTTCTGTCCTTTAGTGAACTGGAAAAGTTTTGTCATATAGCCAAATATTTAGAAACAGTCTTGATATACAACTTTCTGTGATGCAGAGTTTTTGCATGTCTTATCCAGGTCTAAAAATATCATACACATTGGAAAATTGCCAATATATAAAGTAACAAAATTGGCTAAAATTGTCTGTAAAGCATTTTTCCCAATATAATAGTTGGTTAGCTGTGCCTCAACTAAAAGTGGTAGTAAGTTTTGCCTCAGAACGCAAGAAATACACCCTGATTGATACAGCAAGGTTAAAGGTGGCTCTAATGTGGAATTTTACTTAAGTCAGGACCAAGCTTACATTGCAGCTGCTAATAGTAAAGAATGAGTTGGGCATATTCCAGTATAGCAGTGTAAAAACAACCCAAGATAGTTCTGACAAAACACTTAGTCTGTGTTGAATAATTGACAA
This sequence comes from Botia almorhae, assembly GCA_036877575.1. NCBI lineage: Eukaryota > Metazoa > Chordata > Actinopteri > Cypriniformes > Botiidae > Botia > Botia almorhae. The sequence continues at coordinate 42,303 of JAZGTJ010000839.1, read as the reverse complement.
AGCTTTACAAGATCTATGATTGCCCAAATGTTTTTAAGATTCCAAACAACCACATAATTCCATTTTGTTTCCAAAGTAAACATTCAGGTAATGCAACACTCCGTTTTCTAACAGACTACAGAAGTCATGAAGAGGCAACCAAGGTCATCATCACTGACAACTTTCATTATGCCCATCTTCAGAGAGGTAAAGGGTTCGAAAATGCATGTTGACGTTAGGCCTCTGCTGCAGGGGCACCTGCTTCAGTATCAAGTCAAGACACGTGGATAAGCAGTCTGGTATGTTGTGTATGCAGCTGAAGCAGAAGCGGCGTGTAAGTGGGAGCAGTGCAAGTGCTCTGCAGGAGCTGGAAAATGCCTTCAACCTCGCTGAGGAGTCCAGTCCTGGAATTTCTGACCGTTTACTCAGTCACGTCATGGAGAGAGTGTGCAGGTAAACTGGTCTCATATCCAAGTTTCTGTACTTATGTTGTTTTTTTAAGGTGCCAGCTTTTCAAGTCATGCAGTGTCCTTGCTACAAATTAATGTTCTTCACTATGGCACGGTATGTATAAAACATCTGCAGCGATGAATCTTAAGACTTTCTTTATAACTGCAGGTTTACACACAATGGAAACAGCATGCCTTCAAAACGATGAGATCTGTCCAACTGCTCAATGGAAAGACTGTCCTGACTGTTCAGGGTTGTGCTCCATAAATAAATTGAGAATGGCTTTCAAATTCCAATTCAGTTCTTGAATTTGAATTAAGACTTTAACAGGATTCAAAGAAATTCAAATTCTGTAAATGTTTTTTTGTTTGTTTGTTTTTCTATTTCTAGTATTGGACCTTAATAGTTATGAATACCACACATAGATTTTTTTAATATACATTTCATTATATTTATAACTAACTTTGGTGGAAGTTTACTTTACTTACTAAAAGTCTAATTTAACAGATTTGAAGTATTTATTTTATTTTTTTAAGTCATCTAAACAACTTTTATAATGTTTTGTTGGTTACATGTTGTTTTAACTGTTAAAAACATTTTTTTCCTCTGATCAGTTAATAAATAGGCACAAGTCAATTACTATGTAATTATTCTCATTTATATTCCAATTTAGTGTTCTGTAGGGTGTGGCCAATTTAATTCAAATTTTACTTCTGAATTGAAAGCCAATTCTTAGATTATGGACTTTGCCACCCCTGATCCTAACCCTGTGCTTTTTGCCCACATGCTTCTGCTAAGGAATACATGATGGAATATTTTTACTGCTTCCTTTGTAGAGTTTTGAAATGTTCAAATATGATGGACAAATCAAGTTTGTGTATTCCATATAAACTACAATAAATGAATTACAGTATAATAGCATAAGAAAATTGAGTGTTTCCGCATGCAGTAAATCAGTAATGTGCATTTAGGGCATAAATAAAATACATGGTTAAAATACAAGGGACACAGCCGAAAGTTTACAGTTCAGTTTTATTTGATATCCCTTCAATGTAATAACATAGAATGTACTACATGTGGTGTGTATAGGAGCAATGTCTCAGCAACACGCTACGCAATAAATAGTAACATTAAAGTTGAAAGAAGGGCCTCTGTTTAGTTTCTCTCTGAATGAGACAGGAAACCGAGGTCCTTGAGTAAACTCCCTTTTCGTGTTTAGCAATCCAGGATGGAAAAGTGTTGTTCATCCATGTTATTGCCAGATACAAAAAAAGAGCAAGAAAATGATTCCAGTCCTTTCATACAATGTACAAACATGGGTGGAGACCATGAGCCCACAGTGCACTTCCATTTGTGAATTAAGAGGGAATTTAAACACAGACTAACTGAGCTCATATTGAGATGATAGCTGCTTTTAGTTTATTGTTGAGCACACAAAGCAACACTGCTTATTATGTGACGGATTGACTTTTGTCAACCTTTTAAGGCTAACACGAGATCTTCAGGTCTTTGGTTTGACCCTGTACAGCATGTTAAAGGGATAATGCCAAAAAGAAAGCCTTTTTAATACAATAAATACAATCAATAAAGTCTCCCAACTGAGATACTGTACAGATCCATTTCAGACTGGTGAAGTGAAGCCAATAAGTAAACATAACACTTCTTCCACATACTGTGGAACATGCTTCTAAAAACAAATAACTCAACTGGCCCGCAAACAAATCAAGACCACAACACGTTTATATATTGAGATATGCCTCCAACAAAATATTGGTAGTAACAAACACCAAGCCTTGTACGTGTTTCCCAATAAATGGGGAACAAACAACTCTATTATTGATGCATAACAAAAAAATAAAATAAATTGAAATGCCATTGTTATGTACCATAATAAACTTAAATACATGATAGCATAAGTGGACAGCCAGTTACAGGCCACTGATCCAAAGCTGAAGAGGGCTGAATGAGCACAGCAAAGCTACTGCATTTGGGCAGTTGTGCTTGTTTATATTTTCATAACTTTAACTTTGATATTTAATTAAAGTTTGACAATAGAACTGTTTCTTCTTTCCTTTGTTTAGGAGGCAGAAACTAAATGAAAATGATGAAATTATACAGTGAATGACCCTCTATCCCTTTTGTTTAGGTTTTATTCTGACTCGTTTATCTGTCAAATATTCAAATATCAAACTAGTGACAGAACTGTGCATTTGTGAAAGCATTATTTAAAACATTACATTTAAATTTAATTAAATTTAGTTTGGTTAAATACTTTTTGGTCAGTCTTGTATTTAAAACAAAAAAAATAGTTTTAGTATTTAGATATCCAAAGTACAAGTATTCTTCATTCTTAAGAACTTAAAATTCCACTAAATAAAGACCTCTGACACATACTTCGACAATAATATGGCAAGCCAGAGCTACACTGGAATAGGACAGCACAGAATGCGCAAGCCAATTAAGTTAAATGACATGGCTGCCTCATCATCAGAACATTTCCATTCCACTCTCCGGTTTCTTCCTGTACCAACATCTTTCCCTTAGTCCTTCATAAAGGGGCAGAGTCACCTAATCATACAACTCTCCTTCCAACACCCTGTGCCTAAAAACATGTTCTCCGACCATCATTACCGCATATCTACTTCAGTGCTACAGTCTTTCATCTCACTTACTGCACCAACTAGACTTAATTCAAACCCTCTGTATGTCCAACACTCCCATCAGTAGTATTCAATCACCGTTGTCCCAAGACAAATCACTGAAATTACAGCATCACACAGTTACAGTTTTTCTGGTCCTATATGACTAGAATTCTACTGGATAAACTGGCTTAAAATGTCCATTCTTACAAGGACTGCATCTTGATTAAATATTATCCTAATGACAGATTCATCTTAGCAAAGACCAAAAACCTGAATACAGTAATAATACCCAAATATGAATATTCTCTCTGGATCGCTAAGGAAATCCCACAGACTTATCTTATTTCAGTCTTGTGTGTTTCTACAAGTATTATTTCAGTCTAATGTGGTTCTAGAAGCAACAGACACTCTTTTAATGTGTTCCATTAATAAGAAGAGTAAAAGAAAATTGGCGAGAGAATTTTAGAGCATCTGAAATTTCAGACCAATTCCTCCAGTCGAGGGTTTCAATAATCAGCTCATTTTCCCAGCAAGCAGAAAGCTAACAGACAGTCCAGAGTCAAAAATAGTTATTGACGATGATGCTTTTTAGAGCCACAAAACAGAAAGGGATAAAACAGAATAATGTTTGGTCCTGGCAGACAGTGGGCCCAGCCCCCAGCTCCAGGAGTTCAGTCTGACACACTCAGCTACCCCCATTCATCTCTGCTGGGACTCTGGGTACAAGCAGGCTCATGCGTCCTGTGGAGCTTGCTGCGCTTTTGATGACCTCCATCCATCTGTAGATGCATCACAACGTTTTAGCAGCATATTCATTCAAATAATTTCTTTAATTACAGAAAGAAATTGATTGAAAAGAAAGATATTGTTACATGGCTCTTTGGAATACTTGATTCTGATTGGTCAACCACAGCATTCCATGATTAAATATTTTGAATGCTAAACTGTATATTTGACTAATGGCAACCAATGTTCTGCACTGTGTTAGTTTTATTTTGTTTGTAGCACTTTTTATGTTTCTCGAAGTCTTTTTCTTTTTTACATAATAATTTCAAATATTTGTCAAATATTTTATGTACACATTTATTTATGAAATAAGCGTGTATTGGGAAGGATAATGTGCAGATAATCATTGTTTGCAAAAACCCTTTTAGGATGATACAAGATCTCACTGCTTCACACTGGGGTTTCACTCACATTGTCAGGTGAGCATAATGATCAAAGGTGTGTACATTATCCCTTAGAAATAAAATTAATAAGGAAGGCATACAATGTGAATACAAATATAGTTTGAATTAAGACTATAATAGCTTTACCTTTCAAACGTATACTCGCTCTCCGCCCTAAAGAAGTAAACATGGGATTTGAACTGCAGCTTGAAGACATACTCCTTATGGATGCTATCTGATTCCCCTGGGGTGCTGACAGTGTAACCTAGCAACGGCAGACTGGCCAGAGGGAAGTCATCCTGGAACAAAAACAATGTATTAATTATAAATTATCAAGAGATTTAGACCACCTACATGAACTGGACAGTGTCAGGATGAACATCAAAAACACAAATCAAAGAGCAGGTGCCTCTTCTAATACCTGATGTGTCTTATAGAAGAACAGGCAGAAGTTGGTGAAAACGACCCAGAGTTTCTGCCAGCCATTGCTGTTCTTGAATTTCCTCAGGAGGTAGCCAGAAAGCTGGTTCTGTAATGAGGGCCAACAGGCACTTAAGAATTGAATTGCAACAAGAACTTGTCAGTCACAAAGGGCCGTTAGTGCTGCATTACAGAGTTTAATGAAATGTGAACTGTTCAAAATGAAACTAAGAGAAACTGTACCAAATATTATTAAAATCAGTAAAACAAACAAAAAAGGTGAAGTTTATTAATGTCTCCACAGCCTGGCTTCACTTGTGAAGCGTCAATGTGATATTACTGAAAATTTATTGATAGGCGAGAATGTTACTCCACATCCCTGACACTGGGTAAACAGTGTTTTTGTAATGATTCCATTTGTATATATAGCATATTTGTGTCTACATTGCTGCCGTTTATACTCTACGTATAACTCCACATTTGCAATCTCTATTAATAGTCTGTACATATTCTGTTAAATATTGTATATTGTAACTCCACTGTACATACTGCAAGTTATAGCTTTACTATGCTGCAGTACTTACTCCTGCACTTATCTGTATATAAAACACTATATTGCTTGCACTTCTGGTTAGATGCCAGTTGATTAACTGCATTTCATTAGCTTTTATTTTCCGTCAAGTACCATGACACTGAAAAAAAAGCGTTACATTTGAATAAAGATTTGACATTCTGACTCAAGCAGCAAATAATTTTTACAATTAACAGTTTGTTTGCAAAGTTTCTATCTTTGTTTGGCAGTCAAAGACTAATAAAGGCACTAATATAAAATCCAGTGTGTCTTGAGTTTCCTTATGGAGGTATAATAACACATTGATCATCAGATGTTCCCCAATTTGATGATGTTCTTAATTTTAGAGGTTTTGACCTCTCTGATACCTGATTCATGCGCAGAAAGTCACTGAGAGAGAGGTTCTGGTTTCGGTACCAGCACACATGTGTGATGGTGTTGGGTCTCTGGCCCTGACCGAGCAGGTAACGAGGGGGGAGCTCAGGAGACACGGCTGGTGAACTGAATACTGAGAGCAGGCAGGCAGGCAAACAGAACACAGGCACCAAGAAAAGATGTAAACAGGAAGGACAGATAATGTGCAGCAGAGAAAGTGATGAAGACAAAGAGGACAGCAAGAAGCAAAAAAGCAGAAAAGAACAGAAAACAGATAGTGTGTTAGAATGTTAACACTCAATCACTGAGTGCGGAATAAAAACAGTCGGACAATCCTTCATCTGTAGAGAGGAAATGTTAGAAGACCTGAAGTTCATTAATTCAGTCAATTTTATTCACTGCAGCTACTGTTAACAGAGAAGAGATAGTCACACACAAAAAAATGTTACAGACATAAAAACATTAGGGAGTGGGGGGCTGACGTTGGGAGGAAACTACTGGACAGAGGGTAAATGGAAAATATGAATGAAAAAATAGGGGAAAGAGACAGAAAAAAGATCCTTGAGTCAGTACCCCTCATCCACAAGCTTCGGTTGCAGTCCAGACCTCAACAGCCAGGCTTAGAGATAATTGTGTTTGTGTGTGTGCACGTGTCTGTAAAGGGCTGATGTACCAAGCAAAATATTTTAAGAACCTGTTTGGGTTAACATTTCAATATCTAAAATGTGAAAAATTTGAGGGGGTTTAAGATTTTTTTTGTATTGTGATTTTTTTAAAGTATTTACCCAACATGGTATCGTTCAACTAATTTATTACTTCCAAAACGCACACCTAGAGACTAGTGTTCCCTTAACTGTACACTGCAGTCTAGACCTTCACAATCAAGCTCCACGAATAAACAAAGTATGTGTGATGGTGTGTTGCTACCTCCACGGCTAGGCTGTGGTCAGACATGGAGACGCTAGTGTTGCGGTGCCAGCACACATGCATGGTGGTGTTAGCCCTGTGGTGACTCTGCTTATCCAGAGAGCAGCGGGAGGAGTTCATGTCATCCTCTGACTCCTGCTCCAGAGACACCTCATCTGATGACCCTTGTGATTGCACGGAAGGAGGGGAGGAAAGTAGGAGAGGAGAGAGAGGAGGTATTGGAGGTTGTGGGGTTCACATCTACTTCAGGATCAATAGTGAAGAGGCTATGGGATGAAACATCACACACCTGCACACATGTGGTTGGTGGGGAGAAACACAAGCAAGCTTAGGGTACTTACTGTTGGAGCGGTCACACAGGCTGGGGTCCAGCAGAAGATCAGACTTCTCCTGAGACTTTTTTGACATGTCAATTGCCATGTTCAGATCTTCGATCCATTTATTCATCTCTACCTTGGAGCTGTGGAAAAGAGAATGAGGCTGATACTTGTGATGATAAACAGCAAACACAAGAGCAATGAAAACACTTGTTTCCAGGATTTTACACTTTGTGTTCGTAAACTCTAGGTTAACGTTCTTATGTGTATATTTACAAGGTTGATCAAATTAATTGCACATTTAATTGGACAAAGATGTTTTGAGCAGGCAACATTTTTAATAACTGCTTGACCATTTGTGGAAATGGCATCATGTAAATCTGTTTAAAAAAAGAAATACTCTAGATCACGTGTTTCATACATCTGGTACTCCATTTCTTAAGCAATGCTTGCAAGGATTCAAAACCCAGGATTAAAAATTTGATGCAATACACCCATCAGTATTCAGTATCTCACCTGGCTGCCACGACAATGGTCCTCTGAGCAGAATATATGGTGAAACAGTGAGGAACTGACCATTCGTTCTCACTCTCCTCCACCTGTAAAACACACAGACGAGAGATATACCAGTCAGACCTGAGGGATCTGTATTAACAGCATTCTTTGAGATTGTGACTGACTGCATCCTTAAAAATGTGTATAATCTATTTGTTAACATCCCTGACTTCTAGAAATCCTCATCCCTATTAAGTCAGGGAGGGCGAGAGGAAAGAGGCAAGGGGTGAGTGGACAGGTTGCAGGCAGACTTTCAAGGCGTGTTGTTTGGGAATAGGGGATTGTTGGAGTTTTCTTATACTCACCGGAGCATCCAGTACAATGAGCTGCGGGCAGGAGCGAAGCACAGACATGCAGATTAGCAGACAGAGAAGCCAGGGGCCATTCTACTGTCACACCTAACCATTACAACACATTAACTGCACAACAAACCCTCACCACCCAACCGAACAAACCCATACAATTAAAATCTATGAAATCTCTTCAATACTCTACCAAGTCCTCCCAAGCCAATTTCACAAATCTTGTACTGTTTTATTGTTAAACCTGTTGTCTATGGACAGCCTTTGTTGCATGCTGTTGATTGCCACAGACAATTTTTACTCTTCCCTCAGTTTGTAATCCCAGTAAAACATTTAAAATGTAAATGCAGTCTTCACGCAAGATATAAAAAATAGATTTGATTCTAATAAAACTGGCATATGCTACATAAAGGCATTGACAGCACACAGTGGCATATTTTCCCCCATTCTACTACTATCAAAGGTTAATGATTTCTTCAGTAAAAATGTAAATTAAGTTGTAAATTATCCATAAATTTTGTTTTGGGACTACTTTATAATCAGAAGGACTATGGGTTATGCGTCACTCACATACAGTACCAGTCAAAAGTTAAGAAACGCACTTTAATTTATTTTTACACATTTTAGAATAATAACATTTTAGAAACACAAACATTTAAGCAAACAACTTCAGATTAAATGGTTTTTAAGAACATGAAAAAACATTTAAGTCAAGTGTTTCTAAACGAGACGAGACGCTACCCTTCCATATCCTTCTGGTGTCTTTAATCGGATACCAAGCTACAAAAACTGGGTTTAATTTTATGGTTGGTCACAACCATATGTTTGTGTGTTACCGTTACACATTTGGAACAAAATGACACTTGTGTTTTGCTTTTTAAACATTCATTTGTGCATTCCTGTTGTAATAGTGCGTACTGTAATCCTGGTTGTTGTTTGTTAACAGATACTGATGTATGAGTCATAATTATTGTCTGTGACAGTGAACAGCATGACATGCTGAGGTTAGGCTGGAAATAAACCAGAAAATTCTCTCTGCATCACACGAGTCCCTAAACCAACCACTGTGCTTGAGCATAAATTGTCTCTCGTATCAGTTCATTTTCACAAAACTTCAGCCCAGGACAGAGATTAAACTGTACTTAACTCCAGACACTGCAAACACTGAAACATCTTTTGTTTTATATAACAGACCTAAAAATGTAAGACAGTGCAGATGTTTAGAGAAAAATACCAGAGTGGTATTATTTATGACAGTCTGCCAGTGTTCTTACTTCCATTTAAGAGAACCCCAGCAAGCCACATTAATCTAACTTCGTTTAAAAACACCACATTGCAGAAAGAACTCACTACTTATGTTTAAGCCTGGGCAAAGCCTTTCAGCATAGCACTTTTGGATGGGGTCATTTATCAAGAGGGCTTTTCAGGCAAGCCGGTTGACATAAGAGATGAAACCTATTGATGGGGACTGTATGCTGTGCTTTAAAGTTTTAACCATCAAAGCCAAGCTGAACCATATGAACTATCTTTAGTTAGTCGGCAAAAGTGAAAATAGCAGAAGAAAAATAACTACATTTACTAGATTAACTTTGTATAAGTAATTTACAAATTAAATAATAATTTGCCTGCTTTATCTAGTTAGTTTGCACTGGTAAAGAATAACATAGAATTCTATTAATTTATTAGCTGCTGTACTCAAAACAGTTGAAGAGGCAGAAACAACTGCTTATTGTTTAGTTACTGTGTCAATGTACTGAATAGCATACTATCATACTTCTCTCAGTTTGCAGTATGTATACTTCTCACATTATGTCCATTTTCTGAACGCATAAAATATACCTGGTTTACATACATTCCTTAAAAAGTGTAGCATATAGGAAAACACTCTCTGTATCCCACAATGCAATACAGTTGACACAACTCTAACCTGTCCACACTTCCCTTAAGCGGAATCAAAATAACTTTTTTGAGAGGATATCTGAATGCCACTTGCTAAAATACAGGTAATGTAATCAGGTCATGTGACAACAATGTTGTATAATGGTTAAAATGCTTGATGCGTAATACATATTAGTTACACATTTGTAATGAAAGGGTAAGCATTATACCAAGTACACTGCATAGTGTGTGGTTTGCTTGTGCAGTATGTCGTTCTGATCATAACCTGTATCACCCGTTACTCACAATCATGCCATGCAGAGGAAGCTGCCCATGAACTTTGAACTGATTAGTTGCCGTCACCCCTTTGCTTGTGTACAGCAGCATGTCTGAAAACTGAAAAAGATTTTGGTCAGCACTGACAGCAGTTACAGTACATATTGGCAAAAACTGTAAGCAGACTATAAGTAAAACCTTACAAGAAAAAACATCCTCTGCTGCAGACCCTTCTTGGTAAGCTTGTAGAGACAACCTTCCCTGATGAATTCCTAGCCAGGAGGAAAAATGCACTGTAAACGGCATGTTCTTAATATATTGTTTTTCTTTGAGAATTTGAACACAGTGTCCAGACAGCATTTAATTTACCAAAATTCCTTTAAAAAAGGTAATTTAGTTGTAGTCTTTTGTTCTATTGTTGCACTGCATCATTACTCCATTTAACATGCTATTTGGAAATATCAACTACCATACATACAACAGTTATTCCTACAGTAATTACAGTACCATATTTACATTTACTTTTTTAGGTACCAACATTTTAAGATATTGTTGTGCTGCCAAATCAGCAGTACTGTACACTGTGCAACCCTAGTGGTAATGGTTTAAAGCCCTAACCACTACATCCTCTATCACCCTCCTTAATTAACCAAAAAAAGAAAAGCAAGGTAAGAACTCACTCTTCCTGGAGCTGTAAGGTTCTCGATGCCTATCAGATCTCTCTGTAGTTCTGTCAGCTTCTGGAAGTTCTCCAGTCGAATCAGACTGCTCTGCAGCTGAGTTGCAATTTCTGCCACCTCTTTAAGGGCCTCTGCAAAGGATCAAAGCCAATTAAACATCAGAGGCAGAACATCTTAAAAGAAAGTACAATCTTTACCCCCCCAAAACAGTAACATTTTAAGTTGAGCTGGGAGCAATAATAGCTTTTTTTAAAACGGCTCACCTTTGCAATCATCGTAGTCTGTGTGCTGGGGGGTGTAATGTTTACACAGGCGCTCCAGGATGAGTTTGTAGTGCATGAGTCTCTGGATGGGCTTCAGCAAGAATGTGTTGAGAGGCAGGTAGCACACCTTCTGCAGCTCAAATTCTTTATACACAGTCTCCAGTTTCTTCACACGCTTCGTAGCTTTCTCAAGCTCGGTTAGCACCTCATCATGCTTCTGCAGATAACCTGTGAACTCCTGAGTTATAAGAAGGCAACCACAGCTTGTCTTTATAAATGGAGCTTCAGACCACATACTACAAAAACACTGTTTACACTTACATCTCTCCAGTTTATTAAGCAGTGCCATTTCTGGGGAACTGAACTATGGCCTCACCTTCAGAGCACACATGTTGCGGAGCATAACGTCACCAATTCGCTGGTAATCTCCTTTAACATGAGCATTGGATCGTCCCTCCCTGCAAACGAGTTAAAACCAAAGACTGAGGCAAGGCACTATTCCTATCAATAAACAAAAAAAATCTTGACGAGGTGTTAAGGGTCCTGACACAAAAGGTGTTCCTTGGATTACCCTAAAAGGGCTTTTTTGTGATAACCAGTTGGATGTACAATATTCTGCTTATTACACAACATTTGACACACTGATGACATTAAAGGATAGGGATAATGTATTAAATGAGAGGATTTGGTACCAGAGAGCCAGCCTTTGGTCGATCTCTTTGAGGAAGCCCCTATGGAACTCATATATGGGGTCGATGTTGGAGAACAGGAGGGTCATGAGACCCTCAGGCATTGCGTTTTCTTTAATCACTGCACTGCGGAACCACTGAAGACACACACACACAGACATCCAGTGAGATTAAACACAGCACCAGCTCACAGACAACAGCAACAGAGATCATCTAACAAACACATTAAATACATCAAAGGACACACAGAACCCCTTTTAACCAGTCCAACATTTGCACTGTACTGACAGAAAGCCTGGCACTCTGCTCCAGGCGCAGTGGGCTGATTTTGTTACATTCAGCATGAGTCATGAGTATAGAAGACTCTGCTTACCACTGTAATGACCTCCAGATCCTTTAGGTATGTCCGCTCTGTCGTCAGAATCTCTTTAGCGATGAAATAGGCTTTATCTGTGGGGTATCTCTGAAAATCAAACCATGGTTAAAATGACTGCTCTTTAAGTGTCATTGATGATCAATTTTTATAAAAAAATAAATACGGAAGATATTTAGAAGAAATTTTGAGCTGCTCTTATATAGCATATAGCAAAATCATAAAGTGAGCAGTTATAAAAATTGACTTTCAGACTGCAGCATGAACATTCTTTAAAATTTCCCCTTTGACATACGATCGAAAAGCTTTGAAATGACAGGAGGGCAAGTACATTTTGTATTATTTAAATACACTACATTAACTAGCACAAAATACAAAGATTGATTAGGTCATCAGGTTTGGACAAAATGAATAAACGTCATTTTTGTACTGTATTTTTAAGTTTTGGCAATATTCAAGCACATTTTAGGTAATATTTCAAGACTAATTCAAACTGTTTACTTCTGATCAAACAATAACACTGAAGGCAGGAGATTTGAAAGGTCAGAAATGCACACCAGAAGTAAAGCCAAAGTATGCACACCAGCAGAAAGCCAAAAAAAAGCTCTTTAATCGAGGCAAAAAACAAAACAAAACAAGTCATACACAATGCACTCACAAAGGTCATCTCCCATTTTTATTCACACTTGTTAATCAACGTCTAAAATGCCCTGAGTTTCTTCAACTCTTATTCAGGGCAGGTTGGTATGCAATCAGTGTACCTTCCTCCTGCCCTCTTCCTCTTCCTCTAGTCTGGCAGTGCCCACCTCATTCAGGATGGGGCTCTGCAGGGGCGAAGGCACCTGCCCAGGAAGACTGAGAGTGGACATCTGGAAAGAGGGTGACAAACACAGCGGGCCCTTGGCGATGAAGGGGGACAGCTGTGGACTGTCAATGGCAGAATCTACAGGGTGAGAGCAGAGAGGCAGAACATGAGTTAATCCTGAATTCTACATGCACTGCAGGGCTAAATAACTAATAAAACATTACGCTTTTGCTATCTCCAGTTCAAGTGTCTACAAACTGCTGTCTTATTAAAACTTGCCTGTGATCCTGTTCTGAAGCTAGCACAAGAAACAGACAATTCAAAGCGCCAATAAACTTGCTAAAAAAAAAATTTGACACTGGCTAAGGCATTTATTCGTTCCTTAACGTTTTTGTGCCGCACTTAAATTCTGACAAATCAGAAACCGTGAACGACAAGATGCCCCAGGGCACACAGGCATTCCCACTTGTTCAGTCATTGTTTACAGAACTATAAAAAAATCCCTGAAAGTACAAAACATTTTTGCTTTTATCATAACCTGTTTTACATAAGCAAGATAATACAACTAAAAAAGGAACAAATATGGAGAGAGGAAATGTTTCTTCCTTTTTTTTTTTTAATAAAGAGAAGCAGCTCACAGGGGAAAACAAGAATGTAGAGGCTGGACATAAACAAGGAACTGAACTGCAGAAGAAAAGGTGGCTTTACGACCCGGAAATAATTCCTGCTGAGGATTATCAGCAATACTGCTGGGTTGGTGAGCCGGCAGTGTTTTACAGTTTAATTCGAGTTTCCTAGCAGGGATGACATAAAAAGGGGGGCTGGGGGTTCTGCAGCCAGAATTTGGCTCACAGCCTGAACAAACATAGAGGGAGTGTTCTAGGCTGTGGAATGTAGCATAAGAGGTGAATCTGAAGTCAGAGACAACACTTATTTTTCCACTTATCCCTATCATTGCGCTTTCATCACATTTCTATTGGTAGTTCATTATAGATCCTAACCCAAGAAACTACTGTATTGCACTGGTGATGAATTGGAAAATTTATGTTTTAAGTTAACACGGCAAATGTCTTCACGTCTTCACTTCCTTGACTAATTAACTAACACACCGCCACTTCTATCTCTTTTAAAATATTCGCCTTTGTTGCCTTCTTATACTGTGTTGAAATACCTGAGACCTGTCTTTAGCATTTATTCATTGTTGCCTCTTATTGTTAAAATTGCTTCCTTGTCCTCATTTGTAAGTCGCTTTGGATAAAAGCGTCAGCTAAATGACTAAATGTAAATGACCCGAGATACCCTCTAAAGTAATCATTACAAACATAGATAACATATATACGTCTGTGTACAGCACATGTTGTTAAGAAATCATTTGATAGGGGAATACAAATGGAGATATAAAAGAAAGGAATCATTTCGTCTTCATTGATAGTGATTTAACCTAAACAAGTTATATAAGAAAGCACAAACAATGAGACAGTATGGGTACTACTGAATGTAATTACGTTAATGCTAAATATACATTCATAATGAATGTGATTATGAATGTAAGTGAATCACAGGGTCCACAGGGAACCAAGGGACAAACCGCAACAGTTCATATACAGGCAGATAGGATAAGAACCAATGAGCGTGATTTGCCTTATGGATTTAAAAAGTTTTAAATGCAAATTCACATCTGATGGCTGGTATTTACTGGCAAATTCAGGGTTTCAGCTCAGCCTTCAACCACAAACTCTCGAAATCAGCAGCACAGCCTCTGCAAAGAAAGCATAATGAATAGAAGAGGGCTAAAGCTACTGTTACCATTGGCACTAATCCATGCCACCGACAAATGCTCCTTTAATGTAAAACTAATCAAAATAAAACTGGAAACCACCAATCATGACAAACTTATTGAGGTCACATCCTCATATAAAGCATTCAAGCAGTTTAAGAAAACTGTATTAGATTTTAATGAACACCATACTAAAGTATTAAGTGGGTTAGGTATAAAAGGTGGTTAATAGCAGGACCAGATGGTTTTGTGGGGAAAATTTATGGAATGGATAAAATGTGTTAAAAGTGCTAAAACGAACTACGTATTTTACAGTCTTATTCTCAACTAATATGCAAGACATGTTGAGTATATAGAACTGTGAATGATGGGTGTTCAAATTCTGCATAAACCTGTCAAGCTTTCGGTGGAGTTCTGGATATTCCGTATGGGACTGCCTGTTAAACATGCAATTTAGGTTTGCAGTTTGTAAAGCATGCATACGTTACATTTTGCTTCACTTAAATAATTTAAAGATGGGTAAAAAAAATTAAGTCTGAAATCTCAGTTACCTAAAATTGATTATTTTATTCAAAGGGAAATGTATGGAACACAAACACTTTCACATTAGTACATTAAAGACCTTATATTTGCATTAAAAGCTCCAAATCTACAAATATGCTAAGAGAAAAACAATAAGCATAAGTGTAAGAATCAATAAGGCAGATCTAGTGAGGCTTTTCCAACAGGTCCCAAAAAGCAAATAAATTTAGTCAGGGCATCTGTGCCCAAGGCTCTAGTCAGACGGGAACACTGCTTTTTATTTTGAGCCCTTTAAAAGCCTTGCTTTTATAGTACATAGTATTGTGATACATTAAGTGCAAGCATAATTTGAAAAAAAAAAATCTTTTTAATATTGTGAATTTGACAGCTTGATTCATGCTATTTGCTGTGTCATTTTAAAACTTCAGATCAAAACTAACTTACTAATAAAACTAACTGAAAATATGTAAATATGTTACTTTTAACATCAGGAAAAAATACAATGGAAAAATGGTGCAATATAGTGTTTGTCTATGTCTATCAAAAAATAAAATGCAAAATATTACTATTTAAATAATGGGATCATTTTATAAATTTGATAGTGAAGAAGGTTTTACAATACTTTAATGTATACAATTTTTCTAGTAGTAATTCAGCATCTTTTATAAGAAATGACTTTTAATAAGAAATGGCAAACATTTTTGTGCCCATTATTTAAGTGTGCATGTTAAAATTATGTACTAAAATAGTACTATGTAATAAAATCTGAATAATGAAAAAAAAACAGCACCAGTCTTGGGAACAAAAAAGTGATACATGAAGTGATTTCTATTTTTCACTGTAATAATATATAATTAACATTAAAGAAATACATTAAGATATTTAAGAATTGTCTTGAAATATATTTGAAGTGCTTAGCTAGAGTGCTTTAAACGGCTTATAGTTGTTTTATAGTACTTAAAATATACATTATAATAATTATGATCCATTATGTAAACAGAGATCTTCAGGGACTATGTGAAGGGAAAACACTATTAGAGTACTCTGGCGGTCTGGTCATTCAACTGGAATACATCCACAATCTCAGACACTTTTACTTTAAAAAAAATAAGAGTTAAAAGAGAAATACATTCGGCAACGAAGTGTGTTTATGTAGTAATATATTATATTATACTAATACCAGACTCCTAACAATGTCAGAAAAATTTGATTTTTGCATTAAAGTCCTTGTATGAATGGAATAGATGAATAAGATTTAGACTAAAACATCATATTCCATACTGCAAATGCTATGATATTTTAGCCTTTAGACCAAGAGCATTATGGGTACATAGTTTCTATTAGTGCAGGCTTTTTGAAGTGAATGTTAAAATAAAATAAGATTTTTAAAGGTGCCTTATTTTAACTTTATAGGTCACGGTGTAAAGGAGCTTGGCAAAATATATAAATTATAATAACTTTCATTAAAAAAATCATTAACTTTAGATGCACATTCAAGCAATGCACATTCAAATAGTCATTTAGCAATGCACATTCAAATAGTCATGAAGCAGATATTTTTGTATTTGAATGCATTAGAATGTCCATGAACTGCTGATCTGTTAAGCACTATAAAATGCCTGTTATTGACTTGAAAATATGCATTAATGACTTATGGAAGTTATACATGCAAGTTATATAGACTTATATATATTATAAAATAATTACTGTAGAATTCCTGAATCCTACATAACTGATACAGATACAGCCCAACTTCATTTGACCATGGGTCAAATCAGAATGGGAGAGGGCAATCCAGGAGTGTCCATGACGGGGGAGAAAGTACCATTGGGTGGTTGGACAAATAATGCCTTACCCAGAGTTTAAGAGCAGCCCAGGCCAGCCCTTGCTTGTGAGAGTAGAGAGAGGCTCCAGCAGTTTAAAACCAGAAGGATGCAAATAAGAATTAAATGGGCCATGTTTTGTTTGCTCTCAAAATGACAATGAGAATAAATTAAGTCTGGTTAATACTAAAAGGTTTTCCTGTTTTCTAACCTTAGGTTGTAGAAAATGGGAAAATGGAGTTTAGTTCTGGGTTGTATTCAGGGGGTGCCCCATTCTGACAGAAGAACAATCTATAGTTGAGAAAGTATGACTTAGAATCATGAAATGAAATGCAAGAACAACAGAAGAGCCTGATTTACATAGCAAGAATTACACAGCAAGGTTTACACAGAAGAATAATGTCAGGACATTAAATTAGATTTTAAGCAAGATAGGAAATGACATCACTATAAAGGCAAAATAAGAGTCCCTGCATCTCATCTTGAGCTAACAAAACTGAATGTACTTATGGCAGACAGTTCACTCCAGACCGTAGAACAGAAACCTAAGGTATTTATGTGGTCTGGATGTCATGCAAAAATACAATTGCACAGTTCTGATGTTACCTATTAAGGCACTAATACTTTGCATTATTCAGAGTGGCAAATGTTTAAATGCATTAGATGAGGCATTAACAGGCAGAAAATGATCAAGTTAAACTTTGGAGATCTGAACATAATAAGCACCAACAAAGAATATTAAAATCAACTTAAGTGCTTAAGAAGCAAATCATCAAAATGCTCCAAAAGCAAATTTGCCATACTGGTATAATATACATTGTGAGAAAACAGCTATGCAAGAAATGTGAATTTATAACTTCACAGAATTATAGTACCTGATCATCATGTTGCAGAGGCCACTTTATAAAAGGTTGAAACTTCAACTCCAAATAAGCATAAAAAGTTCTTAAACTAGCACATTTCTTTTTGTGAGGAAAAAGCACTACATTCACACAGCTATTCATAGGTTCATAGGAAAGTGTAATAGGAACAATCCACTAATTTAAATTAGAACTGTCAGTCTCGATAGTTCCACATGCCATCCAAACACTGAAAGTATAAAGTGAGAACTCCTATGTGTATACACTGTGCACAAGGTTATATATCATTCAAGCTTTATATTACATTCACTTTCTTAGCAGTGGTGTTGCCAGTACAATTATTTTATGTAAATAAAAAGGTACTTCTAAGGACAATTAATCCATTTTCCTTTATCCACAGACTAAAGCCCAGGGATAAGCTGTGGGTTTAAAAATAATGAAGCTGTTACTAGCTACAATGATCTATATAACCAAGAAAAGGCATTATAATAGCCCTATTATGTAGGAAAGTTAAACAGCAGGGGGCAGTACGGAGTGAATAATTCTAAAGCAACAATTCTAAAGCAAAGGTAGTGTCACTTTGGCTCAAATTTGCTTAACATCTATGGCTGTGAGTTCCACTGCTAATTCATCAAAGCCCTGAGTATAGTAGTTCACTACTGGATTACTGACCAGCACTGGAGTACACTTGTGCATCTATGAAAGTACCTTCATGAAATATATGTAACTCTCTGAAAACTTATGCTAGTAATATCTATTTTTTCCTATAGGTTTCTTATACTTTAGGTTCCTAAAGTCACTAAAGAACAACCCTAATGATAATTTACTGAATGTGATATAAAACTGATTTTTCCTAAAGCCCTAAATAGCCAAATTAGAGAACACAGTCTTATATGCATACAGGTAAGGTTAAAACTTCAATTATCCCCTTCAAAAGGATTAGCTTTGAATTATCTTGCCTACCAAGATTAAACAATCAAATCAAATTATAATGATATAAACAGATTAAAAAGACTAAACCACGAAATATTTCGCACTTCCCTTTAAGAATCTGATGTGGCACACATGATCAAATTTAAAAACGTACAGAATGAATGAACACCAATAGAAAGATGTACATCTAAGAAAGAGCTTGTAGGAAGAAGTGGTAGATTGAAGTGCTAACAAGAAGTGCCAAAACGATTAGTACTGATAACACGTTGAGGTGGTTAAGTGCATGGTCATGTCTTGCTTTAAAACCAACAGTGTATTCTGTTGCTATTTAAAACGGATGGACAGTCAGGTTAATGGAGGGCAATCTACATTTTAAATTGGGTGGGGCCTGAGGGCTCCCCAATGCCTAGAGCCCTGAGATTGTGGCACTCCAGCAGAAAGGCATCCAACTCTGCTCCACTCACCAGTGGGTTGCTGAAGAAAAGGTTCTGATCTGGAGGCAGCCCACTGTCTGACCCCCAGTCAGAGTCAGACTCTGAGCTACCATTGGCAGATCCTTCTGTGGCTGTGGGTGGATAGCTGAGCTGCTCTAACTGCTCAACTAGATCATTAAATTGCATGGCTGAACTGTCTTCGGAACGTACCGAATAAGCAGGGAAGTTAACCAAGGAGCTGGCCTCAGAGAGGTTCTCTGAACCTGGCAGAAGCAAGGAGGATGAGGAGTCAGGTCCTCCAAAGCCAAAAGAGAACGAGTCACCTGCAGAACCCAGTGGAAGGTTATCCAATGAGCTACACTCAGAGCGGTTGTTGACCAGCGAACTGGTCTCAGAGCGAGAAAAGGCACTCTTAGAGAATGCACTGGCATTGCCATTGAGGTCCTCAAGACCTACAGCATATGTAGTGACCTGCACAGGGCTTTCATCACTGCATTCAAACTTCTCAGCAATCTCTTCATCAAACCCATAACAGTAGGCCTCTTCACCACCAGCGTAAAATGACATTTCAGCTGGATCATCATCTATGTACTCCTCACTAACATGCAGCTGAGTGCAGGTCATTGGGATCTGGTATGATATTATTGGGATCTGTCTGGAGCGCATCAACTCTGCCTTAAAAGCCTCAGGTGTGAGGAAACCCTTTTTTGCCCCACCTCCCACTCCACTTATACCACCCACCCCTACTCGCTCGCTAACCTCATTGCCATTTTGGGAGGGCTGTGCACTAGACGAACTACTCTCTACACACACAAACGAGGGGCTGCAGTCTCCTGCTGCCTGGATATGAGTGGCACCTGGGAGGGCGTAGGTTGATTGGGAGTTGTTCTTGATGGAATCCTGCTTCATGGGACTGGGAGCTCTGGCAGGCTGCTGCGTCTGCTGAAGATGCTGGAGCTGGTTTGGAGTCTCTGTCCGCATGGGTGAGCTGGGGGAATGCAGAGAGTGGAAAGAGGCAGTGGCAGAAGAAGGGGAAACAGGGGCCCTCAAACTGTCGTTAAAAGACAGATTCTGAGATGGAATGTTGAGGTGAAGAGACAGAAAGTGATAGAAGGGTGGACAAAAACAGTCAAACATGCATTTCTGATATACTGGTTGTCATAAGATTGTTTGGTTATGTGCTTGATCTTGAATATAAGGCTCTACTGACCTGTTTTGGCATATCAGAAACCAGGGAACGAGCTGACATGCGAACCTTACTGTTCCTCCTGTCACAAACAGCATAATCAGTACAAAAACAAGCAATATGAAGCAAGCACCACAAGTCTAATACATAAAACCAGTTTTTTCTAGATTTAGAAATAGTTAAGAGAGAATTTACTCACCTCTGGTAAGGTGTTCTTTTTAAGCCACTTTCCCTCACATACTCTACCAGCTGTTTTTGCGTCCTCCCACTGTCACATATACACAATGTGTTTTAACAAACCATCATACTTGCATTCTAAAACCTAAAGTCTATTTAAACAAATGCACACACCTGTATCTAAATGAAGACCCTCTGCTGAAGAAAATGGCTTTTGATTTAGGCTGAGGCTGATCTAACAAACGGAAAAACGAGTGATGCTCCACACAATTCTTCCAAAAGATCTTACACTGATCCCGACTGGCCATAAGAAACTCCAGCGTATCTTGATAAGGACCCTGTAAAATGAAAGGTTAAAGGTCTAGGGTTAGAAAAAAATCTTAAGAAGAACTTTCATCTCAGATAAAAAACACCATGTTGAAACATATAGACCTGATTCTTAACACTCCATGTAAGTAATTTCTTCAGATTAACAAACGTCACTCAGAACACATTAAAATGTTTATATGGGATAAGAATGGGCCCATTCGAGCAAGGTTCTGAGCTTCAACAAATTATAGTAATAAATTACTATAATTTATTATGTGCCAAGACCTTAACTGAACCATCAGATGCATGACTGCTCTTGTCTGGTGTGTCTCAGGAGACACAGAGATATATACTAATTTTACTGCACCGCACATACTACACTAACATTTTGGTTTTGGAGTGGAAGTATGTATTGAAGCCCTGACTGCATCTTCTCTAATATGAAACTATGTACTTGTTATCATATGCCAGAGTACAATCTGTCCTCTTTGTGCTAAGGTAGCGTGTCTACAGGTTATTAAATGTGCATTAATATGGTACCCACATGAACCTCTGGGTGGAGTTTAATGAGAAACCTTTTCCTTTTAAAGCTCAGCTTCCGAATCTTGGACCAGTTAAAGGTGTTGATTTTGGTGTGGCCCTAGAATACAGGGACAGATAACAGTAATAAAACATAATTCCAGCTTAAAATCAGATCTATAATGAAAAATCAAAGCAGGCATAAAATAGCTAGAGTACATACAGCTGTACACATCAGCTGAATAACATATTCATATCATATATAGTCTTTAACGTTTACAGTACTTGGTAACCGTAAAATACCTACAGATTACCTTATGAATTCCATTACTTGAATGATTATTATTACCGATTGGTACCTTTTATAAAACAGTGGCAACAGTATAATGACTAAAGCAATAAGGCACTAAAAGCTGTGTGGTACACTGATTTTACAAAGGTTTCTTTTCCTATAGTAAAAATAATACACATCCTATCGTAACTACTGCTTTTATTTTAAACTCTGTGCTCTTCTGAGAGCATCAGAGAACTCCCAACAGTTGCATGTACCTGAAAGACCTGCAGGCCCATGTGGACTACAGCCAGGTTGATCTTGGTGCCTTCTCGATCAGCAGCAGGATGGAAGCGCACCCCATACATCTCCAGCTTTCGCGCAATCTCCAGAACTTGGAAATCTGATTCTGCTGGTGTCTGTCCACTACAGGAAAAGGATTAAAGACCACAATTGCTGAAAACATGCCATACTATTATACACAGTGCATTTACACTAGACCTTATGACAACATTTGTGGTATACTGGCAGTTACCACAGACAATAATTTTGACTCATCCCAACAACTTGTTTTTTTGTTTTTTGTTTTACAGACAATGGAATAACAATTAAACAGTTATTTTAAAATACAAATTTTAAAATAAAAATAAAATAAAATAAACTGCATGTTGTCATCAAATAATAAATTAATGAATATCACAAAACAAATTGCACAAATAGCTGCACATCTTGCGGAGCACATAAATATGTCATTATTAATAAAATATATATTCTCTTCTTTAATTACTTTTTGCAGAATATCTAGGAAACATCATCAAGTAAATGATTAAAACTGTGTGGGGGAGGCAAACACATTCCAGTAATTCTGTGCCACATTCTGGCTAATCGAGGGCAAAAGCTGAAGCAGTGCCAGATAATCACTGTACTGTTTATCCTTTAAGACGTACAATCAGCTTAAGCCCCTCCCCTTACTTTGTGGCCGTATGGCTAATAAAGAGGTCTGAGCTTCTGGATTACTATCACAACCTTACATAGCAACTGACATGGCTGACCTGCAATACCGCCTTTACAGCCAGAGCCTCTTATATTCACCGGGACTGCAACATTACAAAGAGGACAGCCAAAAACAAATATGACACATATTACAAAACCTTACCAAAAGTCTCAAAGCTAAGTGCCCATATTTTCTCTTCACAACCTAATATGCAAAGACAGCTATAAGTTTGTTATGCTATCAAAATTTTGCTCTGTTTGGCAACTAGACACAATGACTTTGGATCAAACAATGGCATGAGTTTGGGGCATCTAGGGACTATGGGCAGACCAGAGATTCAGGGAATCTGTTCTGAGTAGTTGCTTACTATCCCTAACCAAATAACTACAGTCCACCCTCAAACATCAATAATATTAAAGTTATTGTATATGACTTGTAAATTTGTTTTTTGCCTGAGCTCGACCACAATTATGGGCAATAGTTATAGTAGGAATATGCAAAACAACCACAAAGTGTTGTTTAAGCATAAGTGTTCAATAACATAACTAGCAGATGTTCAACAAAAAAAATGTGATAATTATAGTACAGTAACATTAAATGCTTCATCAAAAAAGGTTTAGGATATGTATTTATATTTTGCTACTGTGTTACTATGACATACAAAACATTCTTTGATATTAACTGTAATACTCTAGTGAGATTTCTGTATAAAGAAAGGAGTCCCAAGGAGTCTTATCTCACCATCATTGACTGTCTGGGATTACATGTAGAGACAAAAAAAAAACTGAGACAGTCTAAATCCATAGGAACTGTGACAACATCTCCAAGTCACTTCCTAATGCAGAAACTTTAATGAATGACATTAAAAGAAAATTTGGAAAGGGTTTTACTGTGTTGATTGTGAGCATGGTAAAGCACAGCATGGAACATTCCCAAGAAGCTGCGCTTCTTAAATATTCGGGAATTGTGTCTCTATTGCACCATCGCAAAAAACACTCAACTCACTAGTCAATCTCACATAACGATTTGTTACAGCTTATCAACACTTTCATCCCACAGTAATGGTAATGGTTGCTCTAGCAAACATCTATAATAATGATTATGCTGCTTTAACGTTTCAGTTATTTTACATTTCAGTGTCTGCAAACTCTTAAAAGCACTTTTCAAATATTTCCAAAGTTCAAGCAGAAAGGGAACCATAGTCCATAACTGCCTCTAAATCCCTAAAACTGCATTTTTAACAACAATCACTTGCACACCATCAACATCTGCTCTCACCATATAAACTCAGAACCAAATGGCAACAGACTGTCATTCAAGGTATGCAGGGGAGTCTGTATTTAAAGTTTAGATGTTCCAAAAATACGCTTCCTATCATTCCATACTTGGCAAATGCTTTCAACTAAATTGGACATGACAAACACAGACTTTCTTGTTTATCAGATTTTAAATCGATCTTAACTAACCAATATCAATTTTAAAAATCACAGAATTTATTCTTAATGTGCATGCTTTGCTTAAGAGGATGTGAATATTATCTGTACTTCTCTCATATTGTGTGACCTTACGGTTATTGTAAAAGGGTATAAGTATTATAGTGTATTAAGTAATATAGAGTAATATTCAGTTACCAGCATTTATATTTAAATATGGATTCCATGTCTGAATAACATTTTTAATTAAATATTGATAACTAATCGATATTGAATCCAAATTGAATCAAACTGAAAAAAAATCGAATCACCAAATTGGTGGCAATACCTGGCATATATACCTGGAATATAATAAATGTCGAATATTAACAAGATGAAAACTAGATATAATTTGTAAGGTACAGGACTGATCCAACAGCCTGAGATAAATCTAAGAAAACAAAACTCGGTCTCACATGTGTCTGCGGTGAAGTTCCATGATCTTCTCTTGTACGCAATCCTGATACGGCAGCATTTTACTAATCTTCAGAAACTCCCTGTCTGATACGTCATCATAGTCACCAATCTCAGCTGTGTATGGGGAAGGGAAACAAGCAAAATTGCTCACAACAATTTTTAAAATCCCTGATGACATGCGTTAAGGATTGATTTTTACAGACATACATACATTGCACCAAATGAGAGGCCAGCAGGGCAGCAGTGTTTTCAGTACAGTTTAGTCTGCCATCTATTAGATCCCTCTTGATTTGCAGGGAAAACAGGTACCTGTAGTTAACATATAATGCATACTTACAAATTACATTGGCTTACTGTACAATGAATAAATGTTGACTTCTGTACCCCATACCTAGTGAACTCCTCCTGAAGCTGACCAGGATCTGGAGGAAAGAACTTCACTGATAATCGAAAGAGTGTGTTCACTGGCCCTATGGACAGCAAGCAAAAGCCCATGTTCAAAGACTTGAAGATGCTCTTATCTCTAAAAACAACACAAAATAGAAAGTGTACTTACGTCTGACTTGTCTCACTATGAGTTTGGTGGGCTCTAGCCAAACCTGTAGAAGTCCAGAATAATAAGATTGGCATTTCAGCATTTAACCACCTTATAAACTCAAGCAATACATAAAACTAGCAATCTCTCACTCTTTCAATATTCTTACATCTGTTTCTGCTCTTTGAAGCAAGCATTTGAGCTGAACAAAGTAACATCAAGGTCACAGAGGCCACAGATGAAAGCAAAAAAAGGTGACCATGTTTTGTTTAGAAGCATATTTTAGGTTTATGGATTTTTGGAAAGTTATTATCAGTTGCTATTCAAGTGCCCCAGGAAATTCTCTCCGTGAGACAACTGTGCTTGCTTGTTCTAAACTAACTATTTAGAAGTCTTGGATCAATGTGAAACGGGTCATGATGTCCAAATTTTCAGTGTTCGACATTCAATATTTCTAAAACCAATTTTGATACAAAACTGAAAAACCTCACACTACTTATAACTTTAATATTAAAAATTAAAATGTATTTTCTGGCACACAGCTTGGTTTCATCTCTTAAAAAATTATTTGAAAGAAGTTTCTAAGTACTCAATCAGTATAAACAACAAATAAGAATGGTGATTTTATTTTTCTTAGTGTGTGTTGTTGTTGAGTTATACCTACAAATAACTACCTAATATCATAATCAACTGTGTTTACAAAATAAAAGATTTTTAAGCAAGGAGCCAATACTCAGTACTATCAATAACGTAAAAAGACTGGTAGTTCCATTTTGTCAGTACTGACTTGGTACAGGAGTACTGATATTGCTGATGTCCAAAGATGTACAGTTTTAAGTTCAAGTGTGTGAAGCCCTCCTCCTCAGCACATCTGGAGCTGATTATGATAAGAATGTACCTTTCTCACTCCACCAGCAGCTCCATCCACTCCACTGGCCTTTAATATCTTACCAAATCATCATAACAAGTGCGCACACTCATTCAGACTGCATACCTTATTCAACTCCCCCAAATAAGTTGGCTTGGCAGAGCGAAAACCAGATGGTCAACAGACCAATTCAAATAAGAAAACAAGCAAAAATAACTGTATAAATCATCTGATGCTTCTCTAGTAAACAGAACACAGCGGCATGTAACTTGGATAAATTATGATGCTGTTTCTTTGAAGATACATGCCCTCATGCCTCA
Organism: Botia almorhae; assembly: GCA_036877575.1. NCBI lineage: Eukaryota > Metazoa > Chordata > Actinopteri > Cypriniformes > Botiidae > Botia > Botia almorhae. The sequence goes on along the minus strand of JAZGTJ010000839.1, from coordinate 16,215 downwards.
TTTGCAGGGAAAATGGAAAACATGCCACATAAAATCACTTACTCAACAAAAACAAATCGTGAAACTTTTTAGCCACAGAAGAGTAAATTCTATTCTTATATGCTTGCCTATAAGATAAAACTATACCAGCAGAGCTTAGCTTTATGCAAATGAAACAATGCAACATTGCAAAAAAGTGCTATATAAATAAAATTGAACTGAAATGAGCAGCAATGTGATATGCTGTGTCCACTAAATGGGGTGGGGTGGGGTGTTTATGGGGCAGCAACCAGTTGAATATGGAGGAGTAACAACACTTACTAGCAACCAAAAGCAGAGACACTCTGCAACCTTCCGCGATTTTACTGTCTGTGTAAACACCTGTTATTAAACAGGAAGCAATCTATAATGCAAACACTTCAGCCTTAGAGGCTAAAAATTTCAGCCCTACACTGGCCTTACAAACAACTCACAGTTCCCTTGCAAAGTACACAAACAATTTGCCAACAATCCTGATTACCCTGGACCATATAATCTTTTAAATGCATAGAAACATATCTGGCACAATTCAATCCATCTTAAAAAATAAAGTGGTGTTTTTTTTTTTTAGTTTTTGTAAGTGCGTTTGTATCCGACAGGTTTAAAGGGAGCAAACCTCTAGGGCCCAGAGAGGGGCAGCACAACAACATAATACACCTTCTCATCTTTTAAGAGCTAAACGGGGTTTTCAGAGAAGCAGGCCCTTCACAATCCTGTCTTTGTGTGAGCAGGGGAACGGTTTGTCAAGTGGCCACTTACCCAGTTCATATGCAGGTTCTGGAACTCCAGACCGAAGTAATCGCTCTCGATGAGATTGATCCGTCGGAACACTTCAGATAAAAGAGTCTGACCATCCGCCTTTGACTACAAAGAAAGGGAAAAACAATGTGTTATTTATTTTTGCCTTTTGAAAAAACTTGTTTTACTTATTCTAAACCTGTGAGGACTATGAAGTTTTGACTGACTCTGACTAAATAATTGCTATGACTTAATTTTCTGTGTTCTTCATATCATTTAGTGCTTAGCATTAGTGTTAAATATACGTTTTTTACTTCATATTTGATGTGAAACACAAACTTAATGCATAAAGATTTAATTTTAAGGTGGCCCGACTTCGTATTTGCTAAATACAACAGTATTTGCCATTACACAAATATTTAAAGGGAAGTTCATTGCGTTTACAATGTCTGTCTTGACCTTGAATGCCCACATAAACCACGGCATCAGATAGAGGCCTGAAATGTACCCTTAATATTTATATATCACTTAAAATTCCCTTAATTACTAGGGTTCTCCCCTACAAAGGATTTTCCTAGTCAACTGGTAATCATTCATTTAAGCTATTAGTCAGAGAATAGAATTTACGCTTCACCTTTTTGGGTCATCTATTACCTTCTCGAAATGAACACTTGAAGTCCTTTGATTTCATAATTACCAAATATCTGTCTTTCATTTTTTTCTGCGACTAACAGACTAATAAAAAATTTTTCAACTAAGCCTTCTCACTTTGACTAACGATTAGTTGACTGTTGGGGGCACCCATTTTAACCGCACAGCATCATATAAATAGAAGTACACAGTAAGTACACAATAATCATGTGCATGAATTTAAATAGAAATTAAAATGCACAATAAGTAACGGGATATAATCACGATCAGGCCTAACTTTTATTAAAGTTCAATGCATTAAGTAAAGTTATTTGAAAAAACAAAATAGTGGTTGTTAAAATTAAATTTGTCATCTTTTTTTAATAATATGGGGTTATGAGGGGTAAAATAGTTTTGTGGAGAAGTGGCTATGTCTGCAAAAAAGCCACAGAATATTTGAGGCTAATGGGTGTCAGTGGGAAATATCTGTGGGCCATCCAAGTCATTCTCCCCAGCATGCAGTTAGCACTAAACCAGTCATAAGGCCACAACTCGGTACGTCTCTGAGATCAGCTGGACTGTCTGTTGTAAACAAAAACATATAGCTGTGAAAGCCTGGGAAAACATCTAAGGGCATTTCGGAGCATGCAGGCAGTTAAATCTTCTTAAAAGAGAAAAGGGTTTTCCCTGCAAGCAGACTCAGTGGTTTGTCATTACAAAATAAAGGGCTAATTACTATGTACCTAAAACACACTGTGCTTGGGTTTTGCCATTTGAGACTATGACTTTCTGGGAAAATTATACAGCAGACAGCTGTATGTAATGTGAAATGTATTTTTAAGACCATGAAACGACCTGACTGAATTTAACTGTGCAAATTGTTACCTCAGATTGTAAGCTCTTTGGTGCAGTCTGAACTTCACTGACTTTTGTCACAATTTCTTAAGTAAGGAATTCACATTCTGGTAATCACCTTCAAAAAGGCTTCCTCAAGCTCTGCCATAACCAATATCTAAAAGTAAAATCTCTTGAATTTAAAAGGCTCAGCTAAAACACAATGAAAAAGCACCACTGGTGTAAATCATTATTAAAAGCTGTTCTCACGGTTCTCTGAACTTGTGAACATACATAGAGGGCCTCTACTTATGTAAGATTCAGTAAATGTTTAATGCATTTACCATTTGACAAGGTAATGGTTTATTCTGTGTTTATATATGAAAATAAATGCAGGCGGAAGTTTAAAAAGTAATTTCTACTCTTTGCATTGAGGTATTTAATTATCAAAGTAGGAAACAATTTGTAAAAATTGCATAACAGAAGATGACTGCAGCAAAACATATAGATATAAGTGTGGGGAAATTTATATTATTTAGCTGTAGCAGATTTGCATTACATTTGCATAGCCTGATACGTTCAGTTTGAGAAATACAAAATGTGCGCGAGCAACGTTAGGGAAATCTACTGGTCTGGTATCAAAGGTAGCAAACATCCATATCCAATGTCATCCAAACGAATTACCCAACACATACATAATTTTAACAAACAAACAAAAATAGATTAATCACAAGTAAATGAAATTCATTGGATTAGGACTTATTTTCAGCTTTCTCAAGCACCCTAAACTAAGAGTCCATTAGAACTATTGAGTTACAAAGCAAAGATTTGGATAAATCCAGTGGTGTTGACTGCCATGCAGGAAACACGGAAAAACCAACTGTAGCATTTTTTCCACGTCACATTGCAGTACCAACTGAATCCTCTGAGCACATAGACCCTGTCTGAGCAAGCAGGAGTTTTCCTGTTACAGTTCTAGTGTCAGACAGACAGGTTTATGGGTCAACAGTGGCTGGGATTACTTAGCAGCAGATGTTCGTGTTCTAGGGACTTTTTTTCGTATTCACCAAGCGAATATGTCAGAGCACAGCAGCAACTGCTGAATACAAACTAACATGTCCATAATGTGTATGCAGCTACATGTGGTCTGTCTCTGAATAGAATCTTCTTGATCAGGCTCAGCGTTTCTAAGCACTGGCAGTGTCTGGGCAGGTTGAAAGGGAGGTAAATCTCACTCTTAAAACTAAATAAAACAAGCAGCACCTCCTGCCATGTGGCAAAGATCGCCACCACACCTTATCAATAAGAAGTGTAAATCATTAACTGTTAACCAAAATAAAAATTTGCTAGTAATTTACTCACCCTCAGGCCATCCAAGATATAGGTGACTTTAGTACAATAGTATAAAAAAAATTATTGTTTAGTGAATAAAACATGTTTTTTTTAAACTTATAGCGTGTTGCCTTGTAAGTGACATCTCAGTGGACAGCTGCACATAATGTGTTTGTCAGCAGTTAAACTGGAATTAATAAGGATCAGCCAAGTGTACCTGGCCTCAGTCTTACTCAGGCTAACTGACTTCTTGTTGACCAACTGCTCTAGTGTGCTGCGTCACACAGACAGTTAAACACACCTCGCTAAAGCCTGCCTGCACGAAACCCCCACAGTCCAGTTCAACTAAAACAGAGCATGTGTAGGGTTTGGTGCTCAGTCTAACTGGACAGGCATAATACTAAAAAACACATTATTAATGCTATAGAAGTAATATGCATTAGTAATATGCACAAATTTTATCAAATATTTAATGTGTAGACAAGTTTCCAGAGGCACAGATAGAGGATTTTGGGGGAATATCTGTTCCTTATGAATGTTTACCACAGTTCCAGAGTAACAGGTAATGCAAAGACAGCTCCTCACCACCACTGTTCAATTTCTCAATGTATGATTAACGGTTTCTATGAACAAAACCATGGTATTGGTTTCAATTGTTTTCATCTGACAAGGATCTATTGGTGAAAACGTAGCAACTGTTTTGTTAAAAAAAATTGTTACAAAAAAATTGTAGTCATTTGTAGCCAGTAATCAAAGTTCTCATAAGAAAAACAGCAATCTGTAACTGTAACTACTGCGGTAGTTGAACGTTAGTCCATTCACAAATACATTTTTTAGGAATGAAGCTATAACTTAACAAATAACAGCATTTTCAGTTACGGCTGGGTCAGAGGACCTGATTGAAATAAAATAACCCAGATAGGTCAGTTTGTTCAAATTTTACTGTAGACAGACATTAAATGCAGTCTCTTGCATTTACATTTACATTTAGGCATTTGGCAGACGCTTTTATCCAAAGCGACTTACATTGCATTATACTACACATTGATCATTATACATTGAGTATGTGCAATCCCTGGGATCGAACCCATAACCTTGGCGGTGTTAACGCCATGCTCTAACCACTGAGCTACAGGAAAGCTCTGTAGTTGGAATAGCTCTGTAGTGAACTCAATCTGTGCTTGAGCAAATCCTCTGAATTCATACCCGAGGTCAAAGCCAGCAACTGCTGCCAACAGGGCAGACCCAATGAAAAGCTCAATCTGTTACGCTTCAACACGCTCAAATTATATCAGAGTGAGAGATGGCAAAAGTTGTCATCTGAGTTGGGGGTGGTGGTGGGGTTGGTGGATTGGGGAAGAAGCAATCAAGAGAGTCTGGCCTCTAGGATTTTTCTCATGGGCAGCTTTCTCAAAGCAGTCACTAATTTGTTTCACTAATTGCATCGTATGGCAGACGTTAAGCAGGCCAAATGAGAGAGAGGGTATGTTAGGCTTCTAAGTGTGCGCAGGGACATTCTAGGGCTGATCATACTGACATAAATCGACCACTCATAGTACTGTCATTGCAAAATTAATAAATCATATGATATTAGACTATAGACCATATTTGAGATTAATCAGAATAGCCCACTAGCTGATTAACAGAAGCTGTCTTTGTGTCAGTTACAAAATCTCCCAAGGCTGTTTACAGTTTTTTTTCTGAAAGTAATTTCAATGAATTGAGTGAATATTGTATAAAAGCATTAATTTAATTTTAGCATATGAATGTTGTTGCCATCTATTAACTAAATCAGCCTATTTTACAAAGATCACATTTTTGGTCAGCCATCCTATTCTTAAGATATTTTTATCCTCTATGGACAAATCTGTAAGTCAAAAACTACTAAAAACAGTTATAGAGGCTAACTGATCTCAGTGTTGTTTCATTAACCATAATTTAGAAAACTCTTTTTAAATGAATCCGTCATGTCAAATGAAGGAACAAAGGAGTCAAAAAGCATAATGCACAGAAATTGACACACACAAAGTACACAAAGTATATTAACAGAAATGTATTGTTTAAATTCTATACATGACCCACATTGCACCATCAAAGATAAATCTCAGTTAAAGCACCTACTAAGAAAAAGTGACATTTGCTATTTTTAGTAAATGCTGCGCATTTAAGGTGGCTCTAAATCCTGCTCCTGACATAAGTGCACAAGCAGTTGAGTTGACAAATTGAGTCAACTTATCCAAACTTGGCCACCTACTAACAAACATCTCCTGAAAGCTTCCAAAGCCAAAAAAATAATCAAAGACTTTAATTGGTCTTTGATTAAACATCAGCATCTCAAAAATGGTGAGAATTCAAACTTCAATTTATTGCAATATTCATGTTTTAAACACACCCACACAAGCTGCCAATGAATCGAGAGACACAACTGTTGTTACTCCCACACCATCCCTCACACTGACTCCTCTGAGCCGCCTTTAGCATGTCAACAAAACTATTTATGAGCTTGCTCATGCTGGACAAGTCCTGCTTAACTCTCCCTTACAAAAGCCCATCAGCCAGCCCCTCTGTCTCTAATGTTCCGCATTCTCCAGTCATGGAAGCAGCCCCCTTACTTCTTCATAAAACTCATGTGCAAATATTTTTCATTAAAAATACAAAAATCTTTTTAAATCATTCCATAGGTCTCTGCACCTTTTAGCTTTAACCAGAGAAAGACTAACAAAGAAAGTGCAGTGTTTTTGTCCGCTGCTGTTCTGAGTTGGATATAAAGGGCCAGTGTTCCCTGCTCTACTCCAGTGGCCGAGCTTCCTAAAACAGTGAGATGTGGTATCAAGCCATTTAACCTATCCAATTAAGGGCTCGCAAAATTTCAAAATCCCTGGTAGCCCTTCGGGCAGGCACGCTTCAGATTTTGTTGCCTGAAATTAATTTAAGTAGCCCAAATAAAAAAAGACATTATTTTTAAAGCAGAGTATTGTAAAGGAGACAAAACAATTAAAAATGTTACACAAATAACAAGTCAAATAAAATAATCAAATTCCAATCATCAACACAAATATTTGGTTCTAACTGAACTGAAATTTCTATGAACTTGTAAAAACAATATAGAACATAATTCAGTCTGTGTCAGATTTTGAATCTGAAATATCAAGTGAAGTCACAGATAAGGAAATGCCACTCAACGTTCACTCCTTCATCAGCTTTCTCCATCTGTGCATCGGTCTCCACTTCAGATCTGAAATACCTGCGTAAATCCATGCACCTTATTTTCCCACACGCACACATATAACTATCAGCGATTTTCTTTACTGTGCATACGCTCTCTATCACGTTTAATTTTGCTGTCACTGTGGTTAGTGACAGCAAAATTATCGAACACTGTGGTTAGTTAAGAATAACCACTATTTAGTGGTTATTTTTTACTTACACATCAATAGAAAACAAGCCTAAGATTAAATTACAGATGTATTAAACCAGGCAAATCAGGATTTATTGTCCAATGGTCAGAACATGTGACTAATATGTTTATCACAAACAATCACAAAGTAAACGTCACTGCTGTGATTACAAAGTCAAAAAAGTTCAAGAAAATGTAACTTTTTTTTCCTATTAATGCTACAGTTCACAAGCCACCAATAAATTTGTAGAGCTGGATAAAGAGTATTTCTACAGACAAAGGTGGCATTATTGCACTACTGAGGTGTATTTATATCCTGTTGCAGAGTGTCATCAAGCAGATAAAGGAGACTCTCTCCTCTCTCTCTCCACAAGCAGCTGTGAACAGAACCTTTTTGGAGAGTATTTGGCAAGTGTCCTGGTCCTGGCATGGAGTCAGCTCAGTATACGAACTGGTGTGACATGTTACCACACACACAACCTCTCCTGTTCCTTTCCTACACTGAATACAGGGACTCTCTCAGAAAGCCACAGGCACAACTTCAGACCTAGTGTTGTGTGAAAGGTCTCTGCGGTGGCATTTATTTCTGCCGTTTCCCCTGCAGTGCCCCAGCACTTCAGTAGATTCCTCAGAAGGTCAGAGTAGGGCTTGGCCGGCGTGTAGTACACTGGTCAAATTCCATGCAAATACGCATGCGTGCATATGTGTTCTCTCTTTGTTTAGAGCACTGACATAGCATATGGTGAACTAAATTATAAACGCTGATGGTCTAAGTCGAGCCCACTTTTTCACAGCTGATGGCAACATTATTATGACTACGCAAATTAAGGTCAGAGCGGTTTCACACATGCTCCACTGATCCAACTGTGGTGTAATCAACAGATCCGACTCTGGCAGAACAAATGCACATCAACACAGACACATGTAAATCAAGGCGACAGGCTTGTCTGAGTGACAGCTTGGGAGTGTATTTTTTTGGAGAAGCGCACCATCCCATGAGTGCAGATGGGGCAGGAAGTCTGTGCTGTTGTAGAAGCTTCCCCTTGCATGTGCATTTATAATAGGGTGGGAAGAAAAGAAAATCATATCAGCATACTATCGCAACATTATGCATGGAAATACACACAATGCTCAACACAGGGTGTTCCTGTAAAAGAGATGTGGACAACGTTTTCCTTCCTTTGGGGACATTTACATTAAAAATGGTAATATATTGTAATATATCAATTTCATATGGCAACATTTAGCATATCACAAAATGCTTAAAATAACAATAATATTGTATTGTGGCCAAAGTAACACGACAGCATTGTACCATGGCATGTCTGGTGATTCCCACCCCTAATTTATGAGCTAAAAATATTGGTAGTACATTCCTTTTGATTTAGCAGATTTTAACAAATTAACTGCAAAAAGGTTTGTAGATTCTCTCCTATTCCTCCTAAGGTTTAACCTACATATTAGTTTCCTTCCTTGCCAGGGTAACCTTCTGTTTGCAAGTATCTTTTGTAGCACGTTGTCAGGTGTTCACAAATTGGATACAAATCCCCAATGAAGGGTAACATCCTTGTAATCCAGCTAAGGTACAAAAATCCAAAAATACTTTCCGTGATTTCAAAGTCTGCGAAAATTATATCCCTGGCAGATGCTGTGGAGCGGAGAGTAAACCCATATCCATAAATACACTGAGGCTGAGATGGCTGCAGACCTTTAATGTTTGGATTGCAGGACTAATTACAAGTTGGTGAGGCAGAGGAGCGGCTCACAAATGAAGAGAGCAGGTCAGTGTGTTTCCGGGGTAAATTCCTCAGTTCAATTCTGAGGATCAATCTGAGATATTCTCCCACAGCTGTCACACTATTATACCAGCGTTTGCTTAAAAAAAAATATAGCCATATTGGAAACAGACGTGGCAACTGACATCAGCCCTATAATGCAGCAAGAACACATGTGCATGTACGCTCACACATTCCTGCTGAGAATAAACAAATCCCTTTCATGAGTAACACCAGTCAGTGTTGCCTTCAGTTTGAGCATCATGTAACAGAAATAAATCATTAAACACAATCTGATAACACACCATATCAATTTTGCAATTCATACTCACCACTCAAGGTTTTGAACAAAGTGGATTTAAGTAATTTAAGTGTAAAGGAAAACAACTCCTAATATACTCCTGAGAAACATTGGAAAGAGTTACAAATCTTTGAACCCGCACTGCCCTCATTGTTCCTCTATTACCTAGACATAATATGAACACTCATTTACCTCCAGCTGGGTCTCTATGCTTGAGTACACCATGTTTGGTGGTGACACAACATTCCAGTGTACTGTAGCCTAATAAAGCTGAATAAATACCATTTTCCACTCTCCCATGTTTGATCTTTGTAACAGAGGATAATTCAAAGCGCATTGTTATCGGAGATAATCATGAGAGTATCTCATCCTCCACCAAACTCCACCACTCAGAACTGACTCATAATACCACATTCATCATTTAAAATAATAGCCCATGCCATCCCAGCAAATAAAGCCTATCAGGAAGAGACTGAGTTCTGATAAATTCAGGTGTTCACCTCTGTGAAGTCAGCAAAACTTTTCCAAGCATTTGCTTGATCAGCTGGTATCAGTAAAATGTTTAGAAAATTACACAGCTAATCTTCAATAGTGCACAAAGCCAGTAACACAACCCTAAATCGTACCTTTTGTCCTTAAATGCTGATGTCAGAATGTAAGAAACAATGTCTCCAAAGTGGTGTCTTCTCCCTAAACTTTATATTTATTCCAGCGCAATTCACCCAGTATGCTGAATCAAGACCACATCAATGCAGAAAATGGATTTAACGAATGCATTTGTCAGATGTGTAACTACACCCAAGCTAGCACTCAGAAAGTAGCTTCAGGCCTCTGGAGTAAAACAAACTTAAAGACACAGGATTTAAAAGCTAAAGCCATATGCCAGCTGTCAGCCACCACAAGCTGCATGCAATGCTAGACTGCCAGAGGTCTCCAGAGAGATGGTCGTTTACATTCTTCAACACAGCCACAAAGGGACAAAGCCAAACACAATACACTGACTACAGTGTGTGTTTATTATTAAATAAACTTTGTGTAGCTTTGTAAAAATAATAGCAAGTGTATAATATTTGTCCAGTGCAAACAAATAAAACAACAACCCAGCAAACAATTAGACAAAGATGTTGAACAGAAATGAAAAAGAATTATATGAAAGCACTTACCTCAAGCTCAAAGAATTCCTGAGCATCATCCAGGCCCTGGACACGAATCTGTAGGCCCTTGCTGTGGCTTTTCCCTTCTGCCCCCATAGCGGAGTTGAGGCTCTGCCCAGGCTCCAGGGTACTAATACCGGTGTTGCATTGAGCTCCAAGTCGTGTGCCAGGGGTCTGCAGGGCCCGGTAGGTGCCCTCAATTTCACCCATAGCTGCTCCTAATGCAGCCTGACCCCTCCCTCATACACACATAGATATGCACACCCCTAGAGGGAATACCACAACCCAAATAAAAAAAACATTAATGACATTATACTAAAAATGAAATCTCTAGCTACTTGTGCAGGATTTGCAAATTCTAAAGGTCAGCTTCAGGATTCAAAGACAACAATATTAATAAAACAGAAGGAATTGTTTGTAATTGGAATTTGTCAATGAAAAGGATCTCGCTAATAATTGTTATTACTATTTATTTTGCACAAGAATGTCTGCTATAAAAAGCAGAAACAGTGCTATGAAAAATAGCTGTTTACTGAGAAACAGTATTCTGTCGCCACTTAAAAAACACCATCAGCTATTTTATTGCTAGATTTCTATACCATGTATATATCGTGATGCACTTAGTCTTTACAGTATCAAACATACTCAATGCTACCACAAAAAGTAACAGTCAAGGCTTTTCTACACATCAAAAAACAAAAATTCAAAACAAAAATCTCCTTCACATGACACTCAACTAGCGATTAGGTGACACACAAGCCCTGAGCTTATATTAGCCATTAAAAATACTACAGTATTGATAAATTTAGCACAGAAACCATGAGGTCAAATCACTGGTAAATCACATTACTAGATCAAATATAAACAAGATCTAAAACCTGAGAATCCAGGTCCACTCAACATTATTCAGTATGTTTCTAGCTCTCCATGCAACAGGTAAGTTAAAGTCATTTCACTGGAATGTCTTCAACCAGCAGGACCATTTACAAGCAGTGGCTCACTAGATCCAAATCGGAATGGGAGCCATGCGACTAAATACTTCACCAAAAGATATAAAAGAACTTCAGCTATTCCTATCACTGATCAATTTATTTTAGTAATAAAAAACTATGAATTCCGCTCATTGCAATTGCTGACTACATTTAGTAATGCAAAACGCGGAACTATACAATGAAAAGGTGATTCGTTAATAAAAGAAATTGCAGCGTTGTGTAATATAAATGTAATGCGATAAAGCTGCTTGGAGCAAACCAACGCACTCAGACATAAAAACAAAATCTCTGCAACACTTAAACAATGAACTACAAACTTATTTTTACTGCTGGTTTTGGAGTATATTTCAGTAACACCGACAAACTTGTTTAAATGTGACGAAAAATAAAAACACAAATTGAGCTTTTTGTCATTACAGATATGAAACAAAGAGTGTGAAAGTTCAGTCAAACCACACAAACATGCGAAAAGCTCACAAAACTCGAACTTCTGCTTCACTGAGATTCGCAGAAACGTGTAAATACCCTACTGACAACGCCTTTGGTTTACATTTATTTCTAATAACTATTCTTAAATAAATCGAGTCCATACCTTGATTTTCGCCTGCTATTTCTTCCACTACACGTCCGACGGTCGCTGTAGACGAGCTGCGGCCAAAGCTGCATTCTAATTGGACAAGCTCAGACAGATTTTACCTCCTATTGGTTCAGATTCATCTTAATCTGATGACAAGCTATTGGTTGAGGGTTTTACCTGCGGCTGAACTTGATTGGTTCAGAAATGTTTGACGTCCAGAATTCAGTGGGTGAGCAAAAGTCAAGTATGTTGATGTGGAAGTTTTATTGTAGTTATTATATTAATATAATTATAAATGTAATTATCTAATGTTATAAAATTATCAAAAGCCTGCTGAAAAGGAAATTGACATAAGAACACAGCAAGTAATACAAACACAGGGATAAGGCAGACCACACCATATGATGAACATAAGGGCAACCAGAGACTTTCAAAGTCTACAAATCCACCACAAACCACTTAAGCTAGGAGAACATAAAGAGAAAGATACTTAATAAATTACCTTTATGTGAGCACCTTTTAATTAGCTAAAAAATCCAGTACTATAATCTGTTTGACTGTTTTATTAAACGATTGACAAAATCTGCATTCCCTTGTTTTGGTATTAGTGTAGTTCTGTTTGCTAACCTATCACTAAGGATGTTATAACAAAAACATTTTTCCAACATTAAAACTATTCCATAAAATACCTGACCAGCATGTATAATAAACATAATAAAAATGTGCACCGTTACTTAGGTATACAGTGTAAAGTATTGCCAGTTAATAAGTCTGGTTCTGTAAAACCAGACATAAAGTAGGTATCGAATGTGTAGTTAAGTCAAACAGTCTGTCATTTAAACCATTTTTTGATGATTGTAAAGGATTTCACTGTTTTGGCACAGCGTTGGGAATTTGTCCCACAATTTTGAATTATGATGTATTTATTTGTTCATAAGTGCTTTATAATTTTAAAAACATGTCTTAAGTTAATTTGTTGCCGCCATTTAAAACATGTTGTGGAAACACTTTTCAGGCCATTGACACTTTTGCCGCCTAGTGGTGAATATGCAGCCTCACACTTCTGCATGACGTCACCAAAATAAGGAGGAGGAAGATATTTTGAACGTTTGTGATGACATCAGCCAATCAGCATTGTCAACATCTCCGATTTTCTTAAGCGATTAGTCACGTGGAATTTAAGACTTAAGTAATTCGCTCAAAATCAAAGAAACAAACCAACGAACGGCTATATGCAAAGCGCCATCTATTCCATGATAATGACCAATTAATACAATGACTGATTAAACAAAACTGTATATAGTGTAATTAGTGTATCAGTAATATTACAGGGATTCTATTGAACTGGCTCAAACAAACACACTTGTAAATGAGTGTTTCTTTCTTTCCTATTCATTATACACTTTGTCCTTTCCACCTTTCCTTCATCATCCATTTCTGCTCTAAGGACACTAAACAGTAGACAGTTTATCTAGGGGAACATCATACTATTTATTGTTTTTTCAGATTGAACAGTGTATTACAGAAGCTGAGAGGTGATCATGTGACTGTGCAAAAGGCCCAATCTAAATATTCTGTACAGCTCATATCCCCCAGCTCCTTCTCCAGATCTGTCCCTTCAGTCACCTTTATCAGAGCGATGCATATAGCCCTTAGCCACAAATTGATACAATTTGCACTCATTAAAAAAATTGTTATATAAAAATTCAGAAGTTAACTAATTAACTGAAATTAATATTGAGTCTTGTTAACAATGTGCACTAATTCTTTCATCTGTTTTATTCACGGTTGCAAGCCTACTAATTTAGCTAAACCTGACAGTTATGGCAATTTCTGAAGCGTTGAAAGACTTGAGAGGCGGTCTGTTACATCGAGGGTGCTCTTGTAGTTTCTGTAAGAGCTCCACTATCTGAGGGCTCTTATTTCTGACCAAAGTATAACACAAATTTAAAAAATGTTACATTTTCAAATGAAGAACTGGATTTATAGTATCATGTTATTTTAGAATATCTCTATAGAGCTGAAATATCAGATGTTTGAAGTAAAGCACTGATCATTTACCCAAGATTGTGCAGGGTCTGCTCCTGATAAGGTATATTACAGATGTAATCTATGTAAGCACCAAAGGAGCCAAGTGCACATTGGTGTACAACATCACAGAGTATGTCAGAAAGGCTAAAGTCTAGCTTCAACAGAATCTTACCCTTATTGTTTTTTTAATGAAAAGAATAGTAGGATTTAATTTGAAAATTGTTATTTTCTGATCCTACACAACATTTTTTGCTGCCCTAAATTTAATTAATTTCTATTTCTTTTTTATTTCATTTTAAATTTTGACTGTTATTTTGAGTTTAGAAAGTTTAAATTGGTTAACTTGGATTTGAATCCAAATAAAGTTCCCCAAATCTTCTAAAAAATCTACATTCATTCACATCATAGTCTTGTTTAATAACTGCACATTGGTAGTGGTGTATACCTTTGATTGATCTCTTTAATCTTGGCATTGCATAAAACAGGTACTTTCTGTCTCATGGTGCCAAAGCATTTTTCAGCACTGGAGATTCCTCTAGAGCAACAGAGAACATAGCACGGCTCCTGAATAAAGATTATAAAGAAGTCTTTTTTTTTATACAAAAATGAATATTAACAAATTTATTATAGATTATGATCCAGTTGCTTTTTCTTGGTAACACTAAACATGCAGTTGGAGTCCCTCTGAAGTGCCATTTATAAATTTGTCCATCAAATCAGCATGTGGCAACATTATTTTGAGTTCTCTGAGCTTCAAGTAAGTGTTGAGAGAGCTTCTTCACAGTATCTGTTTGTTGGTTTTTTTTTGTCACAGAAGGTATGTCTTCCGGGCATGCTTCCTCAGAAAGACCATAGGTGGATACAATTTGGTCTTTTGCTTTGGCCTTCCTGCATCTGTTAGTGTGTGTTGAGAATAACCAACAAGCACAATTCTAACTGAGGGATCTTTTTTTAATGTGAAGGTGATTGGTGGCTGAATGCATATTCATTCGAAAAACTGAACATTTTGACAGAGCAGTCTCCTCTAGCCCCTAGCTAAGTTGTAGCTAAGTTGTAGCAGGGTTTTTGGGGTTAAAATCTCTCTTATTGTTTTCCACTAAGAATATTTTGTGCCGCTCAGAAACTTAAACTGTCCTTGACAATGTCATGATTGTCTGATCCAACTTTACATGGCTGATCCAACTTTATTATGTTTAAGGCTTATTTTGTTTATTTTGTCCTGGATCCTTAATCCTTTTAAAGGAGAGAGATGTGAAAGAGGTCTATCTCTGGAAAAAAAACTCAGAGCCTGGTGTGAGAACAAGATAGGAAAGAAATTGTAGAATAGAACAAGATGGCAAAATGATGTTAACGTGTTAAAATAACGTTAACGTGATTACACATGATGCTAGCATGACTTAGCATGATGCTAGCATTATTTAGCATAATATACACTATAAAAAGGCTTACTCGTGACGTTATGAGGTTGCTATGGTGCTCTAAATGGTTGCTAGGGTGTGGCCAGGAAGTTGTAAGGGCAATACCTAAAACCACTGACAGCCTGAGTGAAATAAGGCCACCCCCAAGTCTCTACAACATTCTGATTATGCTAAATAATGCTAGCATCAAGTATGCAAGACAGTAAACGTGATGCGTTGCTTAGCAACAGGGGCGCCGCTCGCAATTTTGGGCCATATGACAAAATATGAGGTTGGGCCCCCCTAGTAGTGTTATTACTAATAAAGCAGATCTCTGGGGGCCCCTAAAGGGCGTGGGCCCTTAGAACTTCCCCCCCTTAGCGGCGCCCCTGCTTAGCAAGCACCACTAACGATGACTGTGGATGTCTGCGGGCCAGTCATCATATTGTGTTGGTGTTGTTAATATCCATATAAACCATAATATCATTCTGGGATACTTTTACAAACAAAATCAACACCCTAATTCAAATTATTGACACAGAAAATCACACATAGTAACAGTCACACAGTAACGCATAAAATAGCTGATAGGAATTTTTTATGTAATGTTAGTATAATAGCATAGATCATTATGATCATTATGATTATTATGGTAAATACAAATGAACTCTCTTCTGTCATTGAAACTAGCTGCTCTGGCTCTTTGGGAACGGGTCTGACCGGTGGGACTCACTTTGGTGTGTTGTTAGAGTAAGTTCTAGGATGAATGTGTACTGTTAACCACCAGATCCTCTTGACGACGCTCGAATCACTGGGCGTCTCAGGTATAGCACTTCGGTGGTTCAGTTCCTACCTCTCTGACAGGTCGTTCAGGGTGTCCTGGAGAGGAGAGGTGTCCAACCTGCAACACCTAGACACTGGGGTCCCCCAGGGTTCAGTTCTTGGACCACTCCTCTTCTCCATCTACATGACGTCTCTAGGAACTGTCATACAGAAACATGGCCTTTCCTATCACTGCTACGCGGATGACACCCAACTC